>CAEFZY010051998.1:0-10079 GCA_903066815.1 Brachyrhaphis roseni
GTGTTGCTGCTGTTACTGCCGCGTCACAGGCACTGTTTGGAAAGAAAAGCTAAGGTATATTATTAAAACTTTGAAAATTCTTTCTGTGTACCGTCTGTGTGTAGGCACATGCAGCTTATAGACAGGTGCGGCTTATGTATGTACAAAATGGTTTTTCCTTTAAAAATGTACTGGGTGCGGCTTATAATCAGGTGCACTCTATAGTCCGGAAATTATGGTACTTTAAACTTGAGGTGGATTTATTTCAACAAGAAACTTGCTTACTGATTGATTGCTGTCAATCTCCTACTGATAGGAGATTGACAGCAATGTCCATGTCTTCACAAATTGGGCTTTCTGCAAGTTGCTCTTTAACTATGTAAATACTCTTTCCCCAGTAGGACCTTAACTTGTCCAGTCCTCCACGTTCTCTTAGGTTCTGGACCAAAACTCTGTGCTCTGGCTGAAGTGCCTCACATTTTATTCTTTGGACATATGTTACTTTTCTTCTTACTTACTTACTGGTTTTTTTGACATGATGCCTGGACATTTCTGATGATATAGGTTGCAACGTCCATGGCCATAAAGGGAAAATAAAATCTCTTCCTTGCAAGGTGGAATATCGTACTCTTTCTGTGCCCACATGACACATCTCATAAAGTAGCCGCTGTAGGGCCAAATTCTTGTATTTGACAGCCAGTACAAGTTGTTAGTATCCATCCCGCATACCTGACTTTGCTTTTAAAAAGCTCAAACTTTTCTGGTTTAAGCCTTACTCCATGTTGCGGTATACATAGTATATCATCATCAGGGGAGCCAACATTAATCTCTGAGAAGCCCCAGCATTTCCTCCATGCTCCTTTGGAATGCTGCAGGGGTGTTCGTTAGTCCAAATGAGATACAGACCCATTCATTGAGGCTCCAGGGCATTGTGAAGGTAGTAAACCTTCACAATGGTTTACTACCTTTGTGAAGGTAGTAAACCATCTGAGGGTTTCTGAGGAACCCTCAGAAACAAAACCTTGATGGTAAGCCTTCCCTTGATAAAACCAGATGTAATAACCCAAAATGTCTGTCAGGTCATGTATCTTCCTGGTAGATGGATGTTGATCAGGATTTTTTATTTATTTTTTGTTGAGTAGTTTTTGTTCTAATACAAAGACACAAACTGCCATCTTTCTTCCAGACACATGCAACTGGAGCAGTGTATGGAGACTTTGATTTTATTATTCAGCCTTTTAACAACAGTTCTTGTATGTAATCTTTCACTTTTTGGAATAATGAGTAGGCTCTCTGAACTGGTATGTCCTCCTTCAGGTTAATAGACATTTACATGGTTGATATTCAACCAATGTCTGTACTATCACATGTAAAGGCTCCTGACTGTTGGGAGAGCATTTTGTTTACTTTTTCTTGTTGTTATTTGTTACTTACTTTGATAAGTCACCTTACTTACTTTGGTAAGTAATAGGAGGTTGCCATGGCAATGGGTCAACAATGGGAGTAGATGTGGTACTATCACTGGGAGTCCTCATGTCTCAGGTAAGTCCATGTTAATCTCTTTGTCAATGCTGTGAATACTGCCTATGGTTATTTGGTGGTTATTTGTCTAGATAGAGTCAGAATGTGTTTGGTGAGTGTGTTTCCCACAGGCAGTAACACATAGGGACTCTTGGTGTTCTGCTCTTTAACAGGGCCCGACCAATGTCCAACTCAAGGTAACTGTAGCAACACTGCCTACCATACATATTATTAGAGTTATTAGAGTTACTTTAAGTGTTATTAAAACTATGAAAATTTCAAGTCATATCCAGTCACATTTTTCACTTTTAATTTTTCAATTAAATGCAATGTTGCAATTAAGAGTGTAAATCTGCTCCTAAATGGACTTTTAAGCAAAATCAGATCTCCAAATCAAGTATAACTTGCTTCGCTGCTGAAAGTTCCTGGGAAAATTTGTGACCGTTATGTTTTCTGGGTCCAACTATGGTTTGCTGAACCCTGAAAGCCTTATAAATGCTGAAACATTAAAGAGTTTGAAAGATTTCAAAAAGCAACTTATCAGAAGAAACTCAAGAACAGACGTGAAACAAAAGAAATTGACATATCTTCATTTGGAAATAGTTACAAAGCCAATTACCATTCTTGCACATCTAAGGAAATGTAATTAAGTACAAGGGGGTTTAAATGTTTTGCAAGACATAGTGAAACCAAGCTGTTCTTATATGGTTCATCCTACAGTTAAACTGGTTGATACTGGCTCAAGCTGTGGCCTATCATCATCTGCTCAAACACAGGCATAAATGAAGCCTGTGAGCCTCTTCATAGTAAATGGAGGCTAAATGCTCTATCAGTGGATACATGCTGGAAACAAGCTAGCGCAGGATTCTATGTAAACACTAGAGAGCCACTGGCTGCCATCAGCAGGCACATTCATGTACAGACAATAGTGCTCTGATCAGAACAATGATTATGCAGGCCCTCTCCCACCCTGTTATTTGCAGCCTACTTTCTTAATTCCTATCATTTTAATTAATTCTGTGATATTTCCAAAGTCTGGGCTGTATAGACCCCTAATGAGAAACCTCATCAAAAGACGCACAAGGCAGGTAATTTGAGCTGCTGCTGGCATGGTAAGTTGCACTTACGGCCTCCTTCTCTGTTCCCAATTGCATGTTTTTTCTTCTTCATGCCCAGCAGTGCCCATCATCAAAATGGTTTTCTTGGTCAGTTAAAGAACACCTGAATTTATGTTTTCTTCCTCCTCTCTCTGTGTTGTACGTTTTTGTTATTTTGACTGATATTTGTTTGTGTACTGATAGCCATCTCACTGACTTTAATCAGCCATCCATCAATGTGACAATGCTTTAAGAATAAAGGTTTTCAGGCGCTAGTTAATTAATCTGCCTGTGCCTGTCTGCCTGCATTGCTCAATCATGGAGTAAATAAACGCAGTCAAGAATGTAATTGTTTGTTTTCTGTGCAGACTTTGGAAAGAGGCATTTTTTCATTTCAAGGAGCTGTGAAAGTTGCCCTTTTTATTTCCATTTATGAAAGGTATTTCATAAAGCAAATGAGGCAGAGGTACACACAAATGTCACATTTCACATAAATGAGTGTGTGCTCTCTTGCAAAAGTCACTAATTAAAGAGTTAGAGTAGGTTGTTGCATACATTCTATTTCCAATAACGTTGATGATTTTTATACACATGCATATTTTATCACAGTTTATTCATATGACTAATAGTGAAGTCCGTCTCTCATTTGTTACCTACCAAAAACTTCCCAAAATAGCCCAGCTTTTAAAGATCACCCTCTCAAACATGTTGGACAAATTAAATGCAGTTTTGTCTGTGTTGCAGTGACGGTTTCTGATATGGGCAACATGAGCAACTGTCCAGGGCTAAGTAACTTCATAGGAAAAAAGGATTTACTGTGCTTATTTACATTTACTTGAGTAATCTGAAATTCAAATTAGCATTTGAATCAACTGTTTTAACTTTGGCAGTAGAATATCTAGAAAACAAGTGCAAGCCTGTTGTTGAATATTGCTTTAAAAACATTTGCAGTACATACATTACTGTATGTACTTTTCAAGTCTACAGGCGTCCAAAACGCCTCACACTACATTCAGTCATTCACACACAGATTCACATGCTGAAACATAATCAAACTAAAATAACTAAGAATAGACTTAACTAAAGTAAAACAAAACCAAGACTAATCCAATCAAAATAAGAAGAAAGAAAACATAAGATATTAACCAAAAACCCCAAACAACCCAGGTTGCGTAGTTTAATTGAGGCAAGATCAACACTAGCTGCTGCAGACTTTATCAGTTTGTTGACTTTAACCCAGGGATGTCCAAATGATGATTTAGGGAAAAAAAAGTATGGATAAAAGTTAATGACAATTTCATAATTTTACTTTTAAAATCAGCTCCCAGAGTCCTCTGGCCTTTGTGATAATAATTAACTTCTTAGTTACTGACATCACTTTTCAATTATGTAAAATGTTTTTGCTGCTGGTGTTCTGGAGGTAACATTTTATATTATCAATATGGATGGAGGGTGCATTTTTGCCCTGCAGAAAGTAGGTCAAATGTTTGAATCCCAGCCTTAACTCTTCCTGCTGTAGTCCATGTATGTGTGAATGCAAAAGAATGAGTGTAAAGTAAATGATCTCTCATCGTCCTTTGTGTCTCTCTGTTGCCATGTGCTGGACTGAGGGTAGCCTGCTTCCTGCTCAACGACCACTGGAAATATGTGCTAACGCCTCCCACCCCTCTCAAGAATCTGTGTGTACAGATAATGGATGGATTGGAGGGATGGAGATCATTGATGTGATTCAACCAGAAAAATGCCATGTTGAGCTGTCTCTCCACTGCAGACTGAGATCTGTGACACATGTGCAGCCCCTCCTCTATGTGCACTCTCTAGTACCACTCAGAGTGAAATCAGCCACTAAATCAAAACCATGCAGATTTAATCAAGTAGACAAAACCAGTAATGACTTTTAAATGAGGCGTATTACAAATTGAGTGTTATGGGCTAATCTAAATAAAATGGGAATTGAAGACTGTAAAAAGTTCAAAGTAAACCTTCCCACATCAGAAAAATACACTATTTGAAGTATCAGGGCTGTTAGTTATCAGTGTCCAAAGAGGTTTAGAACTTCTTTTACCTCCCATCTACATCAACAACTGTTTTGTGTAAAACAGACATTTTGTAAAAGGTTTCTAAAGTGAAGAATCTCATTGTGCTGTATACTGCATGTGACTATGAGGGTCATAATTCAGCTGTCTCTTGGTCAACACAAGCTAATTTTTGTGCATTGTGGAAAAGGAGAGGACAAGAAATGATTGAAGACACACCATATACATCTTTAGTTGAGTCCTGACAATATCTTGAGTTGATCAGGCACTTCTTGTCTCGATAAGATAACAGATCACAAAATTTCATTGCTTCTCAACACTCTAGAACTGATCTGATCTGCCGGGGCTGATGGAGTGCTCCGTTTACATTAGGTGAATTGGTGTGACTTTCTGTATGTGTGAGGGTGATTGGCAATATATCCATGTACTGGAGCTGAATTACCATGATTTTGTAGCTCTGCAAGCAGCATATAATGAAGAAAAGAGAAACTGTTCTGTCAGAGCAGAACCCTGCTATATGTGACTAGGAATGAGGAAAAATATAGACTTTTTTTTTTTTTTTTTTTTTGCCTTTTTAAGGGCTAATTATGATCAAAAAAATCTTGGATTCATGTTTGTATGCGGAGGGCCCTGAAAGACTCTTGTGAGCAGAGACGAGGTAAATGCATCATACTGATGGGAATAAGAAGCTTTTAGCTTAGGAAAAAAATTGTAGTAATATAGTTTAGGAACTAAAACTTCTGTGAAATACTAGAGTAGTGGGTAAATACTGTCCATTATTATCATAACCTGTAATCTGTAAAAGATTTAGGGTTACCTTGTGTATGCACTGTGTGAATAAACTCAACTGTCATAACTGTCCCTGCATTTACCTTCAACATGTATTGCCGATTCATTTTATCCACAGCTTTTTACCTGGTATTTTCTCTGTTTTATTTTCACTCACAAGGTAAAGTAAGATAGTAGTTTCAATTCATGCTTCCTTTTTCTAAACACATTTGTAATTTGCTTTGCTGCACTGCTTTACAGGCCTTGGCCTCTCCAGATCTCTACTGGCATCCTCAACGAGGCAGGAAATTGAAAAAAGGAGACAGAATCAGCAGCAAAGCTGACGGGGGATGAGCTGCCAACCATAATTACCCCAAGTGCTATTCAAATGGTACCTCTCTGTATAGACAGTTAAGAATACCCTTGTTTTCTAATGTGCTCCTGCAGCTCCACCAGCTATGTTTCTGTCCAGTGGTCAAATTCAGACACATTGAGAATGATCACACACAAAAGCTGCTTAAGTAGCTGGCTATTAAAGCTACAACTTCAACACCCCTGTGCTATGGCCTTCTTCATTGTTCACCAGCTACTCAGAAAATTTTAGAAAAATGTTACTATAAAAATCTGAGTTCCAGTCATTGGTCTTGTTTGTTCCACAAACTCCTATATGCCTAACTTACAGTGTGAATTTGTCATATTTTTAAGAACAATTACAAAAAGCATGAAAAAAATAAGAAGAAATAATTTAGCTGTTTTTACTTGAGTGCTTACCTAATTTCATTTTTGATTTATTTATTCAAATCAAAGCAGTTGTTTGTACATAGAGCTAAAGCTCATCAGACTGAGCTTCAGCTCCGTCCTCTGGGAGAGATTCTAACCCGTCCTGGGAGAGGTGAGGGAATAGAGACCTCTGAACAGAAAATTAAAAAAAATATACAATTTACTGGTTCTCTTCTCCTTGAAGGGCATTATAAATACAGTTCTTATTATTATCATTATTACTATTCTTACTACTTTACTTAAAAAGGAATCACTACATCGATCAATTCCCGAAAAGGGACAATATCATCAGATTTATACAGTTAGTTTTGGGTTATGTTGTAGAAATTTAAGAAATACATTATGTAGCGTACAGTTTTACTGAATGAAGTTTCAAATGCATTACAAGAATGTTCACTTGGATTTCTTGTAAAATAAAGTATGTTTTAATAAACTGGTTAGAAAATGGGTCTTGGTGATTATGTCAGGTTTGTTTGTAAACTAGTGGTCCATGTTTTTGGCTTTTCTAAAATTGTGTAATGCTGAATTCATCCACTTTAAGTTTTTTTTTTCTTCTTTTCATTCCAGTTCATATTAAAATCACTAAGCAGGATTATCTCCCCAATCTTTAACCTGTAAACAGGCATTGTTACAGCAGCATCAGGTAAAGATGGTGTCAACCAGGTTTCAGTTAAAATTCTATGTTAGGATTGATCAACAGGTGCTTTGATTGTTTTTGTTAAGAACTCATGCATTTGACTTTTAAATGACCACATTAAGTAAGCATTTTGTCCCTGGCTTTCTTTTATTTTATAAGTTTTGTCAACAGCTTTTATATTAAACATTTATCACATACTCTTCGCTTCTGCCACTCTTGCAGATATTACTTTAAATCCAGATCTTATGACACATTTTCTTTTACTTTGAGAATCCAGTGGTATCTTTGCTTGATTAAATGTTTGTAATGGTTTCATAATATGATGATTTTTTTCATAACTGAGCCTCAATATGAAGCTTTATGTTCATCATCAGCCATTTTTGTTTGATGTCTGGTGCCAACACAGAATGAGACTGTCCTGATCAGACGGTTCTGATAGTTTCTGGTTTCAGCATACATAACCTTGAATGTTTGTAGTGATTAGTTTTGATTGTTTCTGTAAGTTTCTTGTATGACAGGGATGCTGCCATTAGAGCTTTGTGTGAGGTCATGGGACACGGTAGGAAAATCAAGGCAGTCTTGTATCATAGTTACGACGAAACGTCGAACCACTGGACGACCCAATTTTAGTTTTTTTTCTTGCTTTAATATTAGTAATATGAAACTGCTGATGAGACTATTTTATTCTCAAGAGAACCAAGAAAAAAAATATTTCTACATGTGAGGTGTGAGAAAAACATCAGGTATTGATCCAAAGGTTTTGTATTAAAATAGGTCTCTGAAGATTTAGGTTTGCTGCATTTGTTGCATTGCTTCTTGAAACTCATGTTGGGTGAAGTAGTTTTCTAAGGGCATTGCAGATCAAACATCCAGGCAGCAGTACAAAGCATTGCGAGGGTTTGAAGTCTTCAAGAGCAAGTAGTTGATTTGAAATTATAAAAATATCAAAGTTGAGGTGTGAGCTGACTCATAAGAAGAATCACACAGGAGAACAAGATTGGGTCAAAGCCCAAGTAAAGCCCAAGTGAGGTGGACAGAGTTTCAGAAACAGACAGAGATCCAACAGAATGTTGAATTTAATGATTACCACTTCATTTTGGATGCCATGATCTGTTGGCTTTGACTTTGGTTTGAGATTTTCATTGTTCATGTGTATTGTTTCCACAGATTCTTGTGATTGAATATGCACAATTAAATGATTTGTCATGTACTGTTTAGTCAGTGTTGCCTTGCTCCCTGTGTTTTGCTTTTGTGTTTATTCAGTCTTTTTGCACAGTCAGCCAATCTCCTTTGACTCCAGCTTTCTTCTTTCCATCTGTTGCAAATAATTTATCTCACCAGTTGCATGTTCAACTCCCCCTCTCATTATTTATGCCTCTTCATTCAATCAGCGTTCCCCAGTTACCATTTGTGTTTATAATGGTTGTGTTACCTGACAGTGACCTGTGTATCCAGTTTGCTATGGTGCGTTTCAAAGATGCTCTGGCAAGGATTCCCCATGGGTTCCTCACATTGGAGGTTTTCCAGTCAGGTCCCAAAGGGAGATGAACTTGTTGAAGGGACTACATGTCCTTACTGAATGTGTTGGGATCCTGAAAGGCTGTCAGTACCTGTCAAAATAGGTCATACTAGATTTGTCTTTTGTTTATTGAGCTCTGACTGACCAGACTAAATCTAATCTTACTTTTCTAATCATCTTTAATCTCACAGTTTAATGTTTTTTCAGAGGGCTTTGGTTTGTAATCATATGGACTTTGGGTTTCCAGAATGAGCAGAACATTCTGTTTTTAGGATCCTGTGTAGTGGAACTATTTTGATAAGAGGGAAGAGACTTGAAGGGCTGAAGTGTCTGAAGACTGAGACAAATGGAGAAAGGCTGAAATCGGCAACCCACCAATTACAGAGCAAACTTCTACCACCATTACCTCACAATACTGATGCTTGTCTCCAGTTTATTAACAAATAAAACGCTACCACACAGTTAAATACTTTAATCAACAAACTCAAGATAGAAACACTTGATCAAACTGAGAGATACAAGATGGATGAAACTACCAAAGTAAAAACAGTAAAAATATAAAAAGGATGAAATCAAGAAAATAATGCAATGATATCACAGTTCATGTATGCTTTAAGACCAAAGTTTATATTTAAGAGTTTTGTTGGTGAGGCCAAATTGGCTCCAATTAAGCTCATCTTAATTAGTTTAAGCTAATTAAGATGAGCTTAAACTAATAGACAAACTTGGTATCTATTCCAAATAACCATTTTATAATTTGAAAGATAAAACATTGTTTTGAGGAAGTAATGTTTTAGTAATTTAACTAGAAATCAATTTAATTAGAAATCAGTCAGTTTTGGAGGATTGGTTCTTAATCTATTGATCATTGATGGATCTAATATAGTTGTGTGTAATACCCACAAGACAGCTTATATCAACATAAAAGGTTTTCTATTTGAAACAAAGGCTTTTATGCCCAAAGCTTGGGAAATATTATTTATGAGCACTAACGAGCTGCATGAGCACCTGAGTGTGTTAAAGCACCCTCAGGTGTTAAGTGATGCAAATTGACATTTGCATCACTCAGTAGGACTTGACGGCATGGCGAGGGTGCGGCCCGCCTCCACATTTGGTCCGGCCCCCTGAATAATACCAGAGTGTATTTTAATATACCATAAGCCGCTACTTTTTTCCGGTGCAGCTTTTCTGTGTATTTTTCTTCAACCACCAGGGGGCGCTTTAACAGGGAGTGACTCATTGGAAGTCAAAATTGGAAATCAAAGAAGAAAGTGCTAATTTTCGGCCTGCTGCTAGTGTAACTGGGTCTATATTAATAGTTATATATTTCCACAAAATGTTTTCTTTAATGCATTTGTCCGTTTACATTTGACTGTTCTGGTGTTCCTCTGTGTCTGCTGTTGGGGGTTTGGTCCTCCAGCTCCGCCTTACTTTCTTCTTCTTTTGTTCAGGGTCCTCCAGGACTATTATAAATGTTAAGTTGTTCATTTCCTCTTCCCTTTTGTTACTCGTTCCACTGGGGAGAGGCAAGTTTTATGATCCATTGTAATCCTTTCATTTATATTGTTCAAATGTTTATTTTTCCATCTGCTTTAATGATAGGTGTTTGTATATTTTCATTTGAGTTGTTATTACGCCTTTATAACATTTTATACATGCTAACACTATTATTTTGTATAGATCGGGTTGGAGAACTGGAGCACATGCTATGTGCTAATGCTAATATCTCCCGATTGACAGGT
>CAEFZY010052016.1:0-15425 GCA_903066815.1 Brachyrhaphis roseni
TATATATATATATATATATACACACAATACACATTTCATTGATATCACATAGTCAATATGAATATCATGACAGTATTGTAGTTTTACTCACATTCCAAACGCGACAGCATTTAATTTTCTTTTAGATATTTTTCTCAGTATGCTATTCCAATGTAGAAATAATTATCACTTTTGAATAAAATAATTTTCCTTCTTACTACTGATGATAATGTTTCACATATGGAATGGTTTATTAAAAGCTAGGCTAATGCTAGCATTTTTACTTTTTATTTTGATATGACTTGTTAGTTCAAATATATTATATGGAGGTTCCACGTCAATACAATTTCCAGATGCAATAAACAGCTACCTCCTTAGTGCTAAATATTAAATGCCAGATTTGACTAAACAAATGAACTTCCATACCTAACACTACTGAGAGAGAGCATAATGCTATGCATTCACTTTCACACAGTTTGAGAAGTATTTTTTTAAATTCAATCAATGCATAGTTTCACTTACATGGACATCTGTGTGGTCCTCACAATAGATTTTTTTTATAATCTGATCACTTTTACCTTCAGATTTTGTAAAAGATCATTGTTACCTTCCTCCATCCCAGCTAGCAGTTCAGTGAGATCCTCTGGCCTGGTGTCAAACTGGTGCTCCTTCCAAGTGTCGCCGTTATCACTCCTCAACACAATTAGCTCCCTTTCTTTCCCTCTCATTGAACCAAAATGAGGAATCTCCACAATAACTGGACTGAGAAAGAAAACAGGACAGTTATGTTTAAAGAGCTACTCAAGCACTCCCAAACAGGCTAATCAGCCGCCTACCCAAGGAATTGAGCGCCAGCAGGTCCAACCTCAACCAACCGACTGACCAGGCCCTCCCCCTCCACCATGGGTGGAGGGTAGGCCAGTTTGTGCCTTTTAGCCAAGCGGCAGGTGATGCGTGTAGGCGCTGTGCACTTCCTGGGAGGAATGATGATGCGCAACCCATTGTGGCGGCTTCCTCTCATTGAACCGCCACGGGCGTCGACCATGAAGCTGACCAAGAACCTGCAAGGATAATGAGGACCAACTCAGAAAACAAGGGAAACCCTATGAAATAAGGGCGGACATGGACACACGGTAAGGAGAACGGTTCCCATGCTGTGATCACCGGACACCCACATAAAGTAAGAGGAAAGCAGTAAATTAACCAGAAGAGAGAGAGAGAGAAAAAAATGGAAAAAGAACAAAAGATGCTTTGAGCTGTGAAACTTGACAGTTCTCACCGTCAGCCATCTTTTTTTTTATAGGACATCAAACATTGCCTGAAACTAAACAGGGGGTGTTAATGATGTGGCGGAAAGTTTGTTTTCCAGCTCTAAGCCTGAAGATGAGATGCATGTCAAAGCCCCTCAAAAGCAGCGTTCAGTGATTAGATAGACAACAATTTTCACAAATGTTTGTTTTCACCAAGATCAGGTAACAAGACTCCCATCTTATGCGTCCTATTTGCGACATGACACGCTATTTGTGGCACCCCATATTCAGAATATGAGGAAGGATGAAGATTTGTCGAGGTGTAAATACTACTTTTACTCTACTTTGTTACACAACGTCTTTATAAAGTATTCACACCTTTTAAACTTTTTCATATATTCATGTTTCATCCGCAAACCTCAATGTGTGAAGCATCCAGGTGTATACCTGGGAAGTGGTAGGAGAAGGACACTTCCCCCCACCTCCCTAAAATATTTTACAAATAAAAATTGAAAACATGTAGCATCTTTTAAATGCGACCCAATTTATTGTATGCATGGAAAACAAAACAACTAGTCCACCTCTTTAAACTCAGTATAAGACCAAAATGAAACTTTTTGGCTTTAATGCATAAGCCTGTGTGTAGTGGTGGAACATGGTGGTTACACTCTCATGATGTGGAGATTCTTGAGAATCTGACACAGATGCTTTCCATTCAGTTTGACAAATAGGCGAAGCTACTTTTCGAAGTAAAAATGGCAAGAATTTTATTCTTTAGGTTTGCAAAGCTGGTAGACCAAAATGTTTTTGTACTGAGTATTAAATAAACTTGAAAATGATTTACCCTTTTCATTCCTCCTTAAAGTCCCCCACCCCACCACCCAACTCTGTGCTTATCCATTATAAAATATCAAAATAAAACTCTTTGAGGTTTGAGAGTACACATGACAGAATTTGAAACGGTTCAAGGTGGATGCACTGCAGCAGGACTGCTGAAAGTCACTTTTTCAGTTCCTATTTCTGACGTGCACAGTGAGAGAGGGTGACGGCACGTAAAGCAAAGACTCCCAACACACTTCTACTGTCTACGCATTGCAAAATGAAACACCAGACGACACGGATGAGACGAGCGCAGACTGGACAGAGAAGAGAAAAACAAAACAAAACAAAAAGGAACAACGATGAGGCGAGAGATGGAGGAGCGAGTGACGTCACTGCGACACTGTGGCTGTGAGCAGCGAACTCAGTCGTCACCTGGAGTCGTACTGAGCGAGTGGGGACGAGACGCTGCAAAAGTAAACACATGGAGACAGTGCGCCCCCAGAACCTAGATTTAGTATCAAAGTCTCAGAAGCTCTATTTGGATCTGCAGCTAGGGATGAAAGATGGCTAAAAACTAGAAGCGAGGAAAAAGACAAGCAACCAAATAAATAACACACACTGCGGATACAACGACGAGGAACAAAGGAACGGCTACACGTACAAATTCACAAGACAAAAATAGAACCAAAGTTGGACGTGACACGTTGCCATATTTTATCTCTAAATAACACCGGCTAATATCTATGCAGACACAGCGCAGTTTGCTTACAGCAGGCCTCAGCACTTTATGATGTCACATATTCAAAGTGTGCGCAGGGACATGAAAGCGGCATTTTATCACCGGATCCAAATGAAACACATTAGCCCGTATGAGCTCATGTAGAGCCTGCAGTTTTATTTGACTAATGATTAAAATAGCACAGCATCGGCGAGTCACGTCCTGCTTCTGGGCCGTGTCTCTAGGTGTGCGATGTTACACAAGGACTTCAGCAAATGAAGTGCGTTTCTAAGTAGCTGTAACAATGTAATGGTTACAGTAGCAGAACTGCAGAATCTAACAGCACCACATCTGGTGCTGCGGGCTTTGCTGAATAGGAGTTTTTAATGGTAGTTTTGTGCAGTAGCATTATTGGACACGTTTGCATAATGCATTTTTGTAAATGTGTCAGAAGCATAACGTCGGCAGAGAAGATGAGGCAGCACAGGTGCTCTTACCCGGAGTGAATGGGGCTGGACACAGTGTTGTGACTGTGGTCCATGGTGTCTGGAGTCCAGCTGTAGCGTCGCATGCAGTCCGAACTGTGGTCCCTGGTCACGGCGATGTGCTGGGCGTGGAGTAGAGGAAAGATGGATGAAACGGCAGAGAGGACAACATGGACACGAGAAAAATCGAATAAAGACACTGAGGAGGTCAGAATGATCAGACAGCGGAGAAACCATTGAGGAATGTGGAAAAAATAGACTGAAACCTAACAAAAAGAGACGTCAGTGGATGGACAGAAAGTCCCCTTCCCTATGATTTCATGACACTATCTGCCCGGTATTCAAGGTCAGAATGAGCCCTGATCAAATTTCTAATTAAAATTTAACAAGAAGCTCCCTAAAGATCCACTTTAAGAGATTTCAACAAAATTATAGGTAATGGGGCAAAGAACACTTTGAGTCGATAAGACTACGTAGTGCAGCCAGTTACACCAAAAAAACCTCAGCACATGCAAACGTAATATTTCTCAAATGTTCCAACTTTGAAGGAGTAAGTTAGGCAAAATGTCTGTCTGGGAATATGGACTGCAAAAAGATCATGTTGTAGAGAAATCTAGACCCCTAATTCGTAAACAGAGTCTAATGGTAATAGAAAATTTTTCCCATTGGTTGGCAAAGTGGGCATGGAACATCCCCATGACGACCCGACTGGTTGGCACTAAACCTCCCACGGCACAAGGCTCCTTGTCATAGTTTAACAAATTGGGCACAAAGACCAAAAACTAGCAAAGCACAAAATGTAAAAGGGTGAAAATGGTCAGAACCTGATGGAACATTTAAAGTACACAGTCTGACAACCTTTTCTTGCACATGAAGACACAACAGATAACATACAGTAACTAGGAACAAAGCCAACTAGTAAATTTTCATGAAAAGACAAATGATGACATGAAGAGAGCTCTGATCAAACATCATAAAAAAGGATCATGTACATTCATGAATTGATGTCCACCGACAAGGAAATGGGAAAATAAAAAAACAATAAGTGCAATGATTTGAACCCACAACAAACAGATGTACAGAAAATACACTGAAAACAAATGGATGACAAAGCACCGTGACACTGACTCAAAACCAAAAAAGCTTCTGAATAAGCCTGACATTTGTCACGCTGAATACCTTATTAAGTGGATCGACCAGGTAGGAAATGTCTTTACAGACACTCTGAAGCTTAGGGAAGATTAAAAACATCAGTTTATGGTTTGCACTTGAGACAACGGGCAGTAAAATGAACTGATTCATGATTACCAAAAGGATTTCTAGATCTGATTACAATTTATTGAATCATCAAATACATTATTGGAAAGGTTTAAAACACACATTTTTAAATCATAATAATAATAATAATAATAAAACAAGTAAAATAAACTCCTCATTAGAAGAAAGTACAAAATGAGTTTAAAGAAGTTTTCTGGGCCTCTTTAAATACACTCTTTGTTAAGGATGATGCTTAATCTGACCACTGTGGCTAAAGCTAACATAGCCTCAACACTGCTTCTGCCTGTGCAGAAAAAAAGCATCCTGCTTTAACCTTTCCAACCTGCCTTGTGACTCGATTTTTATCGGAAAAACAGAAAACATGAAAGTTGTGAAGCCCATCAGGCTTTTACCAGCAATTCTCAAAACAACACATATTTAATTTTTTTAAAACTGTCAGCGAAAGATCCTGACAAATCAAATAGCTGATGGCAAGAAGGAAGAGAACTTTTGTCTTACCGTGTCTTTTGTGGGGGCCAGGATCTCCTCAATCATCATACTGTCTCTGGCAAAGGAGCTCCGGTTGAGAGTGTTGGACCTATCCGAACTGAATGAGCGGAGGCTACATGTTACCATGCAACCCGGCGCCATGGGCAACAACAAGTGATGGACAGGAGAACGGGGCACAAAACAGAGAGCAAGAACTCCATTACAATATGCAACCTCCAGGGAACCAGAATTGAGTCGCTGGACGAAAGAAGAGTCCAGTTGTCAAGAGGAAAATGGGAAGAGGCAGAAGAGCCTGTAGTGAGAGGAGGAAGAGATACTGTAGCAGGTTGCTCAGAGATGGAAATGAGACTGAGGTCAGCTTGTTTGCTTTAGCAGATAAAGAGGGACAGTTGGCCAGAGCATAGAGGGGAGAAAAAGTGCTGAAAATATTTTTCTAGGAAGGTGTGGTGGGTGTGCATCATGAGCACGGATACAGCTAAACTAGACTAGATGTCAAAACGATGAAACGTGAGGGATTAGTGGATCTTGCATTTCGGCACCTGGTTGACAGATGACAGTGAGAAGATTTTACATTTGTGAAAACTGAAAAAGAAACAAGGTCTCAGCTGTCAAAATGACTTTGTTGTACTACTGGCCCTCTTTGGCCTGTTTCAGAAAAGTGAAGCATGTTTTACCCTCAACCTTGCTGCAGTCTGTTTTACTGCTGCGTGCAATGATGTGTGGCTATTTCTGCAGCATTGATGCAGTACTGTAGATTCCTTTACTCTTTTGCCACACAGACCTGATGAGAAATGTGGACTTCAATTTCAAACAGTACATCCCAAAGACATTCATACCCCTTGTAGCAGTACTACAACAAAGTTTAATGTATTTTATTGGGATTTTATGCAATTAAGTTAACACAAAGTAGTGCATATTTGTCAAGAGGAAGAAAATGAATACATGGTTTGAACATTTCTGAAATGAAGTTGTATATTTTGGGAAATTTTAGCAACACTATGCCGAAAATGTTTTCAGGAGATGAACAAGATTTGCTTTCTTCCACATATAATGTTAACAATTTAGGGTAAAGAGATGATTTTGGTCTCATCTGACAAAAAAACGGCCTGTGGCAAGCTTTAAATTCATGGATGTTTATATAACAGTGAGCTTGTTCTGGCCACATAGTCCATAAAAGCCAAATTTTTGGAGAACACCTTCTCAGAAGAGCAGAATTTTCAGGTGTAAATACACACAGGTGAACTGTGTTTATTGAATAGAACCTGGATTTTATTTAGAGTTAATAAAGTAAATGGTCCCAAACCATTAAGATCAGAATATAAAAAATAATAAATAAAACCAAGTATTCCTTTCACTTCACATATGACACAACATGTTCCGCTGTCACATAAAATCCCAATAAAATATGTGACAAACAGTATAAATACTTTTACTAGGCACTGAGAGGATTGCACTTAATAAGTGCCTCTGAAAATGATTAAACACCCACAACGAAAGGCTGACATCTTACTGCTGTGTTTCCTGGGACAGTGTACTGTATGTGTGTATTGATGCGCCATGTGCGTGAGTGTAAAATGGGGGTGGGGGGTGCAGAGAAATTGCAGAGCTCAGCGGGTCTAAGTGGGCACACTATTCAGCAGAGAGAGAAGGCCTTTATTCAGCAGAGCCTGCCTACACTGTCGAAGTAACCAAGCAACTCTGTACGGGCTGAATGGACCCGCTGGCATGGCGTCCCCCTCGCCCCTCTCTGTTCACACCGGGAACTTGTTTGTTTTTCACAGCTTCCTCCTCTTTCTCATTCTGTACATCCTTCTCCCCTCACTTTTCTTTGTTTCTTTCTAACCTTTGGAGCTCTCAACTGTCTATTCCTGCGTAGCAGTGCTTCTGCGTTCACAGCTATGATGCACCATCTCGAGAAGGCATTTCTACTTTTTCTTCTCGGTCTCACTCTTTCCACATCCTTTTCTCCTCTCCTACTTCCTATTGGTACACCAGTCGACTTATTTTACTGGAGGTTACCCAGTCTGCACGCCTCTTCCTCTTTTTCTCTTCAACATCTGCATGTGAATATGTCAGTGTTCTGGCGGTTTCCAGTTGCTGGGGGAGTGGGTGCGGACACACAAACACAACTGCTGACTCTTGAGTCATTGTGCATCCATGTAAGTGCCAAATGTGCATGTGAGTGCGTGTCTCCGCCATGTCAGTCCGTCAGTGTGTAAGCTTTCCATCTCTGCAAACCATCACAGTATCTAGAATAATCCTGGGAGGAGTTCAATTACTGGCATGTCGACAAGATGTTAGGTGGGGCAGGGGGATGTATGCTGACATTTTGATCCCTGGAAGTTACACTTGGTGACACACTACAGAAAACTTGAAGTGGTTAAGCCACACAATCAAAACTGAAAAAAAAATAGTACATAAACCAGAGATGCACCGAGAATTACGCCGGTGACCAGAGTCTGGCCATTTACTGTTTGAAAAATCCATCTTGTTATGGTCAGCGAAAAACACCGAACCTAAATGTTAACATGTTATGCTAACAACAACACTTTTCCGTGTGAAAGTTGTCCACATTTTCAGTATCAGCGAGGTGTTTAAAAATGAAGTCAGGGGAAAGAACAAAAGCTGTTCTGCTTCTAAAAATAAAAGAGATGTTTTTGCAGAGTCATGTGGGTTGCTCTTTCAGACTGCTACTTAATTTAAACTAGGAGGGAGATGTTATGTTAGCATATAGCAGGAAGCAAAATTAGTCTGTTTTGGCTTTTTGAAGGGCCAAAACAAACCCTTCATGTTTGATTTGGATTTTTTTTTTTTAAATTTGGGGGAAATCTCAGTTAAGAAACAGATCTACTCTATTGAGAGTAAATGTACAAAGAGATGATTTTGACAGATAGCAATGCTAGTCACACTAACCCTGCTAATGGTGAAGGAAAAAATACAAGTGGATTATTTTTTTCTTTTTATTTGTATTTTTTACCAAAATCACTTTTGGGGAAAAAAAAAGACGTATCCCACTATTTTATGAAGCTGATCATATTACGACAAAACATGTTTTAAAGATAGTAATTTTTTTACATTGTCAGAAACTACATAAATAGGCCTATTTATTTTGAATATTTTATATTTGCAACACTTGACGTGAAACAGAAATAAGCTAAAATCAGCCACAAATTCTCAGCTTGGTGCATCTCTAAAATAAACTAATGTAAAATAAAACACCACCAGTGCGTTCTCATCTCTTTTTTTCACACCAGTAACCCAAAAAACAAACTCATTTTAAAACTTAAACAGCACATGTGATGAATGATTGTTAACAGGGATGAGAAATTGTGATGAATGCTAACCAGCTAAATGGAGCTAAATGATCTGAGCAATGCTGTAACAGCGACACGATGAGACCAATGTGCAATAGGATGACTTGTGGCTTTAGGTGGAGGTTCTAATACACGAAAGACACGACTCACACTTATGCTTCTTACTACTACTAATGCCACTGCTACTGCTGCCCTTTTCTTACCTGATTCTAGGGCTAGAATGAGGGACAAGAAAACAAGAAGGAAAGAAACAGAATAGTGAAAAGCAAAGCATTTTGAAAACATTTAGGCATGATATGACTTTTCTTTAAACATAGGACACTGATGCTGTGCTTTTGCATGGTTGCAATACTCTAAGCACATTTTGTTTAGATTTGTATAAATGTGTGTATGTGTGTGTGCAGCCCAGCAAAAGCAAAACCATGCAATGTCGATGTATAAACAGAATGGTAAGGGAAAGCAAAGGCCTTGCTCAGCGTCATACGTAAACACAGATCAATAATACATTATTTAATATATTTCACAACATTCACATTCTTGTAAAGAGACACTTGAATAGATGGCAAGTAAAGTTTATCCAGTTTTAGAGGAGTAGAAATGCATCTTGAGGAGGAATTTTACGTGACTTCAATTTTACATACTGCACATTTTTTCTAAGAAGAATTTAAAATTAGAAATGCTAACGTAAAATTTCAGGTCCACTTCTCTTTTGGGATGTTTCTGATGATGTGACAATCCTGTGAATGTCTACAGCTAAAGCTAGCCATGCTAATACTGATTTCAAAAGATAGTTTAAAAAGATCAACCAATACAATACAACAAATAAGTAATAGTGCAATAAATTTATCTTCTTTTTGAAGTTTTAGCAAAACAAAGAAATAACTTCTCACACACAAGCTGTGGCGTCACCTTGATTTCTTAATAACTGGCATCTCTTGGCAGGAAGTTTGGAACAAAATATCTTAAATCTGGTTCATTATATTTTTCTAAAATTGAAACTGGAATCAGATAAATTTGGTGTCAGCTAGTCAAAGTTTTGCAAAACTTGAATATTAGAAATCTGACCCAAATGTTGGATCAGTGCATCTCTAATATTAAACACAAAAAGTTAAGCAAAAAAAACAAAAGATAAATAAAATAAATTGTTCGGTATCTTAACATTTGAACAGCTACTACATTTAGGGACTACTGAGACTTTTTCCATCATCATCCTAAAAAAAACAAACAAAAAAAACTTGTTTACATGGAATCTTTCCATCTAATTCTGGGTTTCCCTTGTTTGCAGAGCCCTGCTGATGCTAGCAGCTTCCTGTCGCTGCTCACCTCTCCGTTTCCCTTTTTATCAATCCAGTCATCTCGGTACATCTGCCATCTGTCACTATAGAAACAATAGCTTCTGATGCGTTTTCCCCTGTAGCCTGCCAGTTTTCCACAACAACCTTTTGTAGTCTCTTTGAAAAGTGTACTCATGCGGCTCGTCTCTACACCGCGCTACACTCTGGGCCGTTTCGTAGCTCTGGCCTGGGTTTGAATGAGGTCAGGCAAAACGCTGAATCGTTTTTTTTGTTTGTTTTTTTTTTGTCAGGTTGAATTGTTAGATGGCAACTTTCCAGGCTCTTGTTTTGAGGTGACTTTTATATTTTATTCTTTATTTGTTTAGTGTTCAGATAAACCAGAAAGCTAAATACTTCACCACATGCTTCGGTTTTGTACAGCAGCGGCCAATGCAGTAGTCATAAATCTATAATGAACGTGATTACAGCATCAATAATCTCCCAATAATCCAGTTAGATCAAATAAAATGACAGGTGCCTACCTGGCAGAGCGCGCTCCTATGCTGAAGCCCATGTAGCCCTCCTGCGGGAGAGAATCATCCCCCAGCTCCTTGAGGTCCTGAGGTCGCAGGTATTTGTCAGTGTCACCGGTCATCGCATCCTCACCTGCAGGGGGGTTGAAATCACAACATCCAGCTGTTAACTTCACAAGCAGATAAAGGAGGAGGTGATGCAGCACCTCAGAGAAGGAAAATAAACCAGAACAGCCAGCATCCATCTCTTTCTTATTAGATTAGAGCATTTATTAAGGCCCTGGGGGCAATTACCAGCAGCACTGTGACGTTGAATCAAAACATCACTGCAGATGCACAGCCTACTGCTACTTTTATCTGATTCTGTTCAATAGACTGTGAATCACAAATGACTGCAGCTCATTCAGAGGTTAGGAAGAGGATTTAACAGAAAACATCAGGAGAGGCAGCAATAAAGCAACTTTGCGGTAAATCTGCTGCTGTCCTGTAAAAAAAAAAAAAAAAATTAAACGCACCTCCCATCACAGCACTCAAACTCAGAAAACAAGCAAAGCCAGAAAAACAACACAGAAGCGGAAAATTCAGCAGCGCATCGCACCTCGATCGGCGGACCGGTGGACGATGACACGCCGATCAATGAAGCCGCCGGAGCGGCCGTAGTGCTTCCCCTTCTCCCTCATGTCCGTCTCTGTCCTGCCTGCAACACTGTGCTCCTTCACCGCAGCCCCTCCCCCCCCTGCCTTCAGCACTGCCGCACTCCGAGCAGACGCCACTAACCGGCGTCAAGGCAGCGGCATTAGAGCACTTCCGGAATCTGATTTCAAAATAAAACCCAACTCTAACGCACAAATAACGGAGGAAATGTGCTTGTTTTTTTTTTTTCCTTTGCAAAAGAGCTCGTTTTACTTTATTTTCTTTAAAAATAATAAAATGTGGTGGAAAACTGACGGAACAAGAAGAGTGTTCACCAAACAAATTGGTTCTATTGATTTTGTGTTTTGAACTAGTCAATGTTTAAATTGTATCCATTTTTTCACGAACAAATGTAGGCTACATTGATAGTAACTATCAGACACTGATTTATTTAAATAGGAAAAGAGTCTTTGCTTGTCCGTATTTGGGTCAGCGATATCACAAAAGTAGATTTGAGCTGATCAGCCACCGATCAGCTGCAATAGCAAAAAAACGGAGAATGAGCGACTTTTGGTAACTTAGATGCTAAAAAACAGGGGTGTCAACCATTTTTGTAACTTATAAATTCTAACTCATAACTCATTTTTATGTTGAGCCTTATGAAGATCAAAAATGTCTTCAAAGGGCCGGTTGCAGTAGAACATATGATTTGACTGATTTATTCATCAGATTCATGGTCCACATAGATGAAAAAAAGAAAAAAGAACATGATGCACAACAATAATACAAGAAAATATGGATAAAACTACCTAACTTGTTAAAATATTAATAAATTGCTTTCTCTTCAATGATAACATCTTTCACATCTGGAAGTATACATAAAAAACAGCTTAGATTTGATTAATAATATAATATTTCAGCACACAACTCTTATCTTGTAGGTTATATTGTAGGATCTGGAGGGTCACATAAAAACTTATAACGATTTGAGTTTGACACATATGTGTTAAAACTTTCAAACTGCATTTTAATGTGTTTATTTCAAGGCGTATGTGTAAGCTAACTTATGTGTGTTTTTATGTTCCCATCAGATTTCCAAACGTTTCAAAAAAGTAAATAACACAACATACATTAAACCGATGAGCTCTACATTCTTGGTGCAACTTCCTGTGTTTTCTACACTTTTTTTTGTCTGACTTGACCACACAAGAAATCCACTTCTTTTTTAGTAACATTTTACAGACCCGTTCAAGTACAAACACACTAAATCGGCACAAACATAATAGTTTTTATACTCCATTAACATAATCTCCGCTAACAAATAAATAAATAAATAAATAAATTCGCCCTGAAATAAAATGTTTCAGCTACCTAGACGGCTCATCTCAATGTAGCTTTTTTTTTTTTTTAGTTAATTAGTGCATATTCTCGACGTCCCTTAATGCTTACCTTTTTCCGACGCAGCCATGTTGATCGCAACTCCGCTAATTATTTCCTATGCGACTTTTCTCGATCCCCAAACTCGAAGCAGCAAAACCCCTCACATAAAGCTAAATAAAATAAAATAAAATAAAATAAAAACTAAGGAAGACCTACACCGAACAGTCCATTCGGTGCGCTTCAGGCGCAGACGGGAGAAGTTGCGCTCTTTCTTCTTTCAACTCCTGCGCCTAACTGCGCTCGGGCAACAACAACCACCAGTTGCGCGTTGGGATCCGCCGGTGCGCGCCATCTCTTCCGTCCTCTTTTCGCAAATGAATGGAACAAATCCAAACTCTTGGAACTTTTGTGTCGCCGTGAGGGCAGAAATGTCAGAAGTCAAAAAGCCGCCTGACCGCAGGAGTTAATTCTCCCGCAGGCGGCTCAGAGAAAGCTCATCTTATTGGATTTAGCGACAGAGAGAGAGAGAGAAAGAGAGAGAGAGGTGGTGGTGGGGGGGAAAGAAAACTCCCCGTCTTCAACAAACACAAGCAGAGACTCGTCACTGGAAGAGTTTAGGGCTCCGTGGAGAGCAGCCACTGTCAGCTGACAGGTTGTTTGAGCAAATGCCTGAGAATCTCACTGGAGAGGACAGTGAATGAGAGAGGGGGAAAAAAAGGAAACTCTTTATGTTGGAAGCCAGGGAGAGTTTGGCTGCATGTCAAACTGGGGGAAGTAGTGTCAGTAATGATGAAATACTCAGCAGGCACTATCTTTTTTTTTTTTTTTTTTGCCAGTCTTTAAGAAAATATTGAGCCACAACTCTTCGTCTTTCTGTTTGCTCTGCATGCTGCATCCAGTGATTTTTAACACACACACAAAAAAACACCAGACTAGATCTGGTAACATGCCTTTTCAAATACCCTACGGCATAACAAATATTAAAAGTTTTACCCAATCGCAGTACAACTGGAAACTACAGAAGCCTGCTGAAAGTTTAATGTAAGTAAAGGAAAAGCCACACAAACAGCTAGAAGCAAAACATACTACCCAACCTGTGCTATAATAAGATTTCCCCATATTGGATTAAAGGGAGTTGTGGTAAGTCTTTACTTTCTCCTGCCTCTTTAAGACAGACTTACACACAGACCAAAAACCGTCTGGCAGCGAGGAGGGAGTCCACTCCTGAAAGCAAACACCCAATCTGTCCTCGCTTCTATTGGGCTGCTATCAAGTCCACTCTGAACAGGCTCACTGCAGATGAATTATGTACACACACTACAAACAGTTCATACACAGCACGAGGAGGATTGTCTCGTCTTATTTTTTTTTTTTAAATTAAAGATCACGCTTGTGGGAGCGCACAAGTCCAGTGAGGATCCAGCTCAAAAATAAATTCATCCACCATCACTTGATATGTTTGTGCAGTCCAACCGTATCACCTGACAAAGAACCGCCGCCTTCCCAACCGTCCCCTAAGCAACAGCCTGTGAACAACCTCATCAATTTTACAGGCGTGTTAGGTCGGTGGTTCCAAAACAAACTGCAGTGGACTGAAGGTGGCAGCTTTAAACAGTGTGACTCGTACCATAAACACGGCTCTGGAGGAATAAAGGTGTTCTGTAACCAAGCATGCCGTGGTCAAGAAATCCACTATTGCAGCCTATTGCTGCGTCATGTGAGTGATAAAAACACAATTTGTTATCTCTTGCTTAAAGAGCCTTTCTAAAGTATTTATATCCTATTATATTGTCCACATTCTGTTTCATTAAAACTGCAAACCTCAGTGTATTTTATTGGGATTTTGTATGACTAACACAAAATAGCACAAAATTGTGAAGTGGAAGGTGAAAGAATGGTCAAAGGGCATCGGTATTTTGCAGAAAGTGTTTTTTGACAAAGATAATCAGCATTTGATTTTCCAACACCGGCAGAGTCAAAGGATAAAGCTTGACAGAATATAACTTTGCAGATCTCACATAAAATGCATGCAGCTTAAATGACGCAAAAACAAAATCACACAATAAAAACAGACAGGATGTGGTTTCGTAGCACAAGTGGTTAATAGTCTAACAGCAACTACAAACAAATCACTTCACTCAGCTGAAGTACGAGGTTTGATTGGTAGTAAAGCGATGGCTGCTTAGCACAGTGAGCTGAAGATAAGAAAATGTTTGCAGATTCTACAGCTAAAGAAAGCAAACGGCACAAAACAGATTCAAACTGGTCACCAGTACCTTCATCATAATCAGAAAATGACTCTTCTCTGAGAATCTGTGGCACATTAGTTCGAACTGCGTGATTTGGATACACATATAGTTAAGTATGCAATTGTCAAAGACATCTGCCACACAATGTAGGTAGTAATCATGATTTAAAAAAACCCCAATAAAATCTGAGATATTTTAACAATAATTCACTTACCTTCGTCATCTGACATGTCAAGGAACTCATTTATGGTCTCTGGGACATTGATTTTGTGTTTTTCCGAGGCACTCTGAATAATAACAAAAAAAAAAACACACACAAAGTGACATGACACTTAGTTGGAGAAACATTATGCTTTCTTTCTTTCTGTCTGTCTGTTCAACCACTTGACACTTCAGCATACATGGATTTTACCTTGTGCAGTCTTTTACTTCCTACCACTCAAAAAGATGGCTTCTCACTGGCCATTTTTCCCAACTTTTCCCACCAACTTTGGCATTGAATTGTGTGCAAACTCTTCTCCTGTGGCCAACCCTGACACTTCTCATTGAGCCTTGTGTCAATAAGATCGCTGCCAGTGACCTTGGCTAAGCAGAAGAAACCTAAGCTCCAATCTAAGCCTTCTCTCTGTTTCTTAATCAGGGCAACGTCACACATGTGACACGGCGTGACGGACTAACTTGCCGGCTCATGATGCCACATTTGCTTACTCGCTCCATTAAAACCTGTTAACATCCACCCGCCAGAAGCTTATGCACAATTGTTTTACATTCCGAAATACCAATGGTCACAAAAATAGTATACTAACTCCCACATGCTTATGGTTGGTCTCATTTGAAAGCTCTTTTCTTCTAGTTTCTGGAGATATGTGTATGAACTCTGTAGGTGGTTCACAACTTGAGTTATGAGTCTTCAAACATGTCCAACAATTCAGATTTTTTTCCTTGGAAAAAAACAAACAAATTTGACAGCCGGTATTTTTGGCATATAATATGTTAGAGCTTTCAAACTCTCTACACTTGT
>CAEFZY010052053.1:0-14652 GCA_903066815.1 Brachyrhaphis roseni
CAGAACCAGAGCCAGAACCAGAACCAGAGTCAGAACCAGAGTCAGAACCAGAACCAGAACCAGAGTCAGAACCAGAACCAGAGTCAGAACCAGAACCAGAGTCAGAACCAGAGTCAGAGTCAGAACCAGAGTCAGAACCAGAACCAGAACCAGAACCAGAACCAGAGTCAGAACCAGAGTCAGAACCAGAACCAGAGTCAGAACCAGAACCAGAACCAGAGTCAGAACCAGAACCAGAACCAGAGTCAGAACCAGAACCAGAGTCAGAACCAGAACCAGAGTCAGAGACTGCAGTCGTAGTTTTAGGACTCAAACGAGATGAAATGACCTTGAATTGACGATGAAAACTGAAATTCTTTCCTTTTGCCTCATTAAGCGCGGGCAGCCTGTGAAGAACCGGACGGTTTCTGATCCAAACTGTTTCACTAGAGATTTATAAAAGTCTGTCTGAGTTTATAACTTCAGCTGAATGCAGCTATGAACCCAGAGGTCAAAGGTCAGAGTCAGGAAAACCAACTGGAGAAGCAGCTGATGCTGACCAACCGTTGACTCAAAAATCCAACATGGCCGCCTCCGGTGGAGAAGAGCTGCAGAAAAACTTTTTTTATGAAAATGGAAATTATAGATTTCATTTTTCCTATTCATGTGATTTAATTGATTATGTTACTTATTGTGACAGATTTACATGATTCCAACGAGGGTTGATCATTTATCACATCGATTGATTTATTGTGAAAAAATATTTTTTAATAAGACTTTTGATTTATTGTTGTCCTGATAATTTTCAGTTAATGTTAAAAGAAACTGACTGACATGATATTTTTCCTGTTTTTAACTTTTATTTGCACCATTCACAAAGCATGACTCGGTGTTATGTTACAAACGGCGCCCCCTGGCGGCGGTGCAGGAAGCCGCGCTAACGGCGCTGACGTTCTGCCCCTCTGAGCAGATCAGCACATCCTGCGGGAGCTGGAGAAGAAGAAGATCCTGGTGTTCACGCCGTCCCGCCGCGTCGCAGGGAAACGCGTCGTCTGTAACGACGACTGCTTCATCGTGAAGCACGCCTTCGAGTCGGACGGCGTCGTCGTTTCCAACGACCTTTACCGCGACCTTCAGGGCGACAGGCCCGAGTGGCGCCGCTTCATCGAGCGGCGGCTGCTCATGTACTCCTTCGTCAACAACAAGTAAGCTCCGCCCCCTCCGCGTCCCGCCACACTAACTAGCGGCCGCCATTTAACTGACGGCTCGCTTCGACCCGACAGGTTCATGCCGCCGGAAGACCCACTGGGCCGACACGGACCCGACCTGGACAACTTCCTCCGGAAGTTCCCAAAGACGCAGAAGAAGCCGGCGTGTCCCTATGGTGAGACGTCACTTCCTGCCGCGGCAGGAAGTCCTCCAGACTCAGACTCCACAAACAGGAAGCAGAAACATTCTGTCAGCTCAGGGTCCAATAGGAGACCAGAACACTGATCTGGTTCTACCGGGTTCAGATCGGACCCAAACAACCAGAACCGATCAGATCAGAACCGGTCCCCAGTTTTGGCCTAGTTCTGCTGATCCAGCTGGGTCTCACTGACCGGGCCTAGTAGAACCTTTAGACAGCAGAACCGGGTCTGGGTTCCGGACGGGTTCTGTCAGAGGAAATGTTTTAGTTTGTGGATATAAAGTTCTGATGAGGTTCTGTGAGGCCCGGTTCTGACAGAATCTTCTGGTGTCTGCTTCCAGGAAGGAAATGTACGTACGGAACCAAATGCAAGTTCCTCCATCCGGAGCGGTCCAAACAGAATCCCGGCCTAGTTCCGGACCCGAACCCGTCTCTGGTGGACGACCTGGCCCGGAAGCTGACTCTGGCCCACGGCAGCGGTTCTGGAAGGAAACCGGAACCGGTCCGGTCCGGACATCGCTCCAGCAGAAAGTCCCAATCCAGGAAGGAGAAGTCGGGCCAGCAACCGGACTGCGGACCCGTCCGGAACCAGGGCTCCCAGGACCAGCTGGACTCCGGCTTGGGATCCATAGACAGTCAGAACCCGTGGAGTTTCCCCGACCCGAAGTACGCCGCGCCTTACGGAACCGGGCCGGCACCGTTCTGCAGCTGCTGCTCACACGGCCCGTTCCAGATGGTTCCGGCCGACCCTGCCCGCTACAGCCCGACCCGGTACCCCAGCTGTGGCCCGGTTCCGCTCAGCAGGCCCGGCTACAGCCAGCCTCCGGACTTCCAGCACCGCAGAGTCCAAACCCACCAGCACCGGTACTGGTCCGACCCGTTCGGACGGATCCCCGAGGCTCACGGCCCGGCAGGGGACCGGGGCGCATGGGAGACTGGTCCAGGTCCAGAACCGGGTCCAGAACCTGGTCCGGAGCAGAGGGAGGTGGTCCGGAAGAAGCTCCTGGCCATCTTCAGCGCCCAGCTGGTGGACTCAGCCATGGACCGGTTGCCCCAGGTTCTGGACCCGCAGGTTCTGGTGGCAGAGATCCTGGCCCTCCAGAGTCAGAACCGGTCCCTGAGGTGAGTCCGGTCGGGTCGGATCGTCCCTCACACCAGTATCAGTCGGTGTGTTTTGGTATCGTGGTATCCACCTGGGAATAATCCCAGCGCTCTGGATCCGGACCGGGTTTAACCGGGTCGGGTCAGATCAGACCGGGTCAGACCGGGTCGGGAACCAACGCTGGTCATCTGATACAAATTGTATCTTTATTTAATTAAAGTAACTGAGCTCAGCCCGTTTAGAGCGTTACCGGGTCAGAACCTCCAGAACCTTTTCCTCCATGATGTTCTCATTCAGACAGAAACACCTCGACCTTTGACCTCAGTCATAATAATCATTTTGATAAATTAAATTCATGTGAAAATTCATCTAATTATTTTTAGGCTGACCGGTCCGGTCCAGACGAACAGAACCATGAGCTTCTGACCAAACAGAAACGGACCTCTAAACCGGTTTGTGATTGAATCTCAATCATTTTTATGTTAGGAAATAAAATCTGGATTTTATTTCATTTTAGAGCCAAAATGTGGAAGTATTGTTAAGTCTGGCCAGAGGGGGCAGTAGTGAGCTGCAGCGCTCTGCCATGGAAACCATGGCAACAGTTTGTCTGGAAGGTTCTGGTTGGGTTGAAGAGGGAAGTTTCTTCACCTCTGGAACATTCTGGAACCGTTTTAATCCGATTCTAATCTGAAATCTGAACCGGTTTAGACCAGACAGCTAATCCTGGATGGGAACAGATTCACCTTCATCTCTAAATGAGGTTCAGTTCTGCTGCTGACTGGGAATTATTTTGGATTTTCCTGTTTTTATTTTCTGCTTTTCGTTATTTGTGTAAAACTTTAAATTGTTCTGTTTTATTTTTTTTTAATGAAGAACCTTTAAGACCATTTGGCTTTGTGTATTCACATGGATGTAAATTTAAGTGGGTTGTTATAAAAACCAGCATCTTAATAAAACTACATATTTTACATAAACATTGACTGAACTTGTACACCTGTGGAAAGCTTTGAAATCTCTGAAACAAAGTCTTTAATTTTTCTATTTTTACCTTTTTCTGCCATTTCTTCTTGACTTTTGCTCCATGGAAGTTTTGTTGCCTTGAACTCAAACATAATTCACAAAATGGACACCAGATGGCGTCATTGTCTGGGTTTCTGTCCTCTGCTCGGGGTTATTTGAGGCTGGGTAGCATTTGGGAAAAGAGCCAGATGAACCAGTAGAATCCAATTAGCTTTCGGCCATCTTATGTAAAATAAAAACATGAAGTAATACAGCAGCTTAATGAAAGCCAGGTATAAAATAAATTAAATAAAGCGTAACTTCCTGAAGGACTGGTGTGGCCATAACTCTGGCCTGACGGGGACAGGCCCCACCAATAATTCCTGAACCTTTTTCTCTTTATGTTCCTTCATCTTTGTAAGGAGCTGTGTCCACATGGTCAGTTCTCTGGTTCCGACTCACCTTTGGTCCTGAGAAATGGATCACGACTGAAAGAAAGATCCCAGATGTGCAAATCTCCTGCTGGACTCAGATACGGTGAGGAGCGCCATCATCTGGAAGGAGGTAGAAGCCACAGCTTCTGTGCATCCAAAGTTACAATGGACCTGAACCCGGTACCGCTGACCGAACAGCTTAGACAGGCTGGGCCAGTGGACCAGAACCAGCACCGGGGCTTCTGCTCCTCTCCGCTCTCCCTCCAGACTCTGAGACCTCCAATAAAAACTTTGCTTTCATGGGAAAACATAGTTTGGACCTCTGAACCAGAACAGCCCGGTTCTGGTTGTCTTCAGGTGACGCTGCTGTTCTGGATCCGTCTGAGCGTATTGGACCCAGAGGTTCTGGCTGCAGCCTCATCCCGTCCTGGTGAAACTCACCAGAGTTTGGAGGTTTTCATGACCTGCAAAATATCAACAAATATTTTTGTCTAATATTTCAATACTCTTGAAATAAGACTAAAAAAACCTTCAGGTAGAGTTTATATATTATTTACTCCTAAATATTGTTTTAGAAATGTTTAGTTCCTCTCTCAAATTTCCTCATCTGTTATAAGTAAAAAAAAATCTGCCAATGAAACAGCACTTCTTTTAAAATCAATATTCAACAATTATTAACCTAAACGGGCTGATAGATGTTGCTGAGAAGCAACTTTAAAATTTTACTTCAGTTCAGCAGGAAGTTTCCTGACAAACTTCTGCAGGTCAGAAGATCAAGACCCAGAACGAGTCAGTCAGCTGCTCTGACCTCCACTGTGTGTGTGTGTGGGCTCAGTGTGTGTGTGTGTGTGTGTGGGCTCAGTGTGTGTGTGTGTGTGTGTGTCAGACTCTGGGTTCTGTTTATTTCTGTTCCTCTTTAGTTGAGTCAGTTATGTTCTAGTTCACCTTAGTGCTGCTGGTTATCCTGGTTTCATTAGTTCAAGGCAGTTCAAAATGCTTTACATGAATTAGTGGACATACAAACAAAATTAAACCAAAAGAAAACAAAAAGGTAAAGTATAGAACTACATATTGGTTTCCATGTTTAATAAGAATAAATAGTTCATAATTTATGAACTAACAGGAGTTTGTTCTAAGTCCTGCTCTGGGTAGTATTTCTAGTTATGTCTATTTCTAGTTGTTTATCACTCTGGTTTCTTTAGCTTTCATTTCATTAGCTCTAGTTATTCTTTAGTGTCAGCCTGGCTGCTCTCACCTGTAACCATCACCTCATCGCTCTGTTGGTCCCACGCTCTACCTATTAGTGTTTAAACTCCTCATTCTCAGTCACTACTTGCCGGTTGATCTTTTCCTCCTGGTTCCCACGTCTCTGTTTTTGGGTCAGAGGCTTCCTGGACAGAAGGAAGCAGGTTTCATCCCGGTTCTCTGCTGCCGAGCAGGAAGCTCAACTGAACAAAAACAAACTCCAGAAATGTTTTCAGTCTGATTTTATTCTATAAAAATATTTGACATAAAAAACATTTCAGATAAATAAGAAACAGAAATGAAATTGAGTTTGGAGCAGACTGCCGGTGGGCCGACGCCAGAACTCTGAGCTCCATCATTTTATTTTTATTTTACAGTCTGCATGTTTCTAAGCAACAAAAATATGAAGTTTTTCCATGAAAAATCCAAACTGAAGCTGGTTTGTCCTGTAAACACGTCGACTAACAGGATGGATGAAACGTCTCCTGGTCCTGCTGGGCTGATGGGATCAAATCTGCCTGAAATGATGGGAATCAGTTTATTCTCTGCTTCCACCATGTGGTGAACTTTGACCTGGACTGAACCTGAATGTTCTGCAGGAAGACAAACGGTGGGCTGTCTGTTCTGAACACGGTGCAGGGTTACTGGGGATGCTAACTGCTAATGCTAACATCAACCACAGACATGGAGCTTCTGCCTGCTGAACACAAAGAAACTAAATCCAGAAATAAAAACAATCACAAGTCAGAGATAATCAGGCATCTGATGGACGTCCATCTTTACACACATTTAGTTTCATAAACTAGAATAAACTGAAAGCAAAATGACATAAAACATTTAATCTTTTATAATGTATCCAAACAAGACTAATAAATTATTCCATTTTTTATATTTCTAATCCCGGCTGGGAACCCGTGGTTCCGACCCGCCTCCCGACACTGAGAGACGAGTCAGAACCGGTCCGGCTGAAAGCAGCGAGCCTGGAACTCTGCAGGAACGACCGACGTGAGAGAACCTAATGTAGAACCAGAACCAGAACATTTGTCCTGGACCTGGTGGACTTTCTTCTCCTGGGATTTAAAGCAGCAGGTCGAGTTCTGGTTCTGGTTCTGACGAGCAGGACGGGTCTCTGAGGCTGATCCTGGAGGAGAAACGGCCTAGTTAAAGTCCAGTTCAACCTGATGCTGCAGGTTTCAGACCTCAGCACCATCAGCAGATGAAGAGTAAAAGTTCTCAGCTAGTTTCTTCATCCTCTTGTTGCAGAGCGGCGGGCGGCTCGGCCCGGTTCTGGGCGCTGAACGACACATGACATGTCCATTATCATCAGGAGGGGCGTCCACTTCATCAGCCTGTGTCTGCGCGCTGCCTCCTATCAACTCGTCTTTGTTCAACTTTGGATGGAAGCAGGTGTAGTAAACGATCCTCAGAACCAAACCCAAGGCGTAGCAAGCGACCACGGCGCCCCAAACGATGGCCACCTGCAGACAGGACAGCTCAAAGCCAGGAGGATCCCAGCTCATCTTCCAGAACCACAGTCCACACAGGACAAAGATGTCCAGCAGGATCCAGGCGTGGTACAAGATGGCCCGGTTCCTAGTCTTCCCGTCCACCACGTTGAACCAGTCGAAGTACCAGATGAGACCCACGGTGGCCCGGTACAGCCACTCCCCGCCCACGCTGTCCATGAAGTCTGTGTCGGCCCTCCAGGCGAAGTAGCAGAAGAGCAGCCAGGAGCAGATGAAGTGTGTGAAGATGAAGCAGGGAAACACGGAGGCGAAGAGGGCGAGCGCCACGATGCGGGCGGCCAGGAGCAGCAGGTTCCAGGTGAAGAAGACGAGCGAGGACAGAACGGACTGTTTCTCCTTCCCCGCCACGAAGGAGCGTAAGCAGCGGTGGTAGGTGGTCACGCAGTACGCCACGGCGGACAGCGAGCCGACGGTCTTCAACACTGAGGAGGAAGAGATGACAGAAGGTTCAGAGGTCATCACACATGGAAGCTGCCGTCACACAAACCCAACATGAAACCAGCAGCCGTTGCACAGGTCTGTTACCCTAACCCTTTACTACAGTGTTTTATGTGTAGTTCTTATTTCCGCCACCAGGTGGCTATGGAAGTGCATTAATGTCTAGTTCTGAGGATTAAATATTTCAGAGGTCAGAGTGATGAGCAGTTTAATCCAGCTGTCCAGCAGTGTGCGCCTGTTGGAAGTAGGTTGTATGATTTGTGCTTCACCCTTTTTGCCTTAGAGATGTATCTACGCACCGTTTGGTCAAGTATTATGAATCTTTGATAGTAATTTGAGGAGCTAATCTCTATTCACAGCAATCCATGATTATGATCTATTTCATGTAGTTCATGGCTTTGGCGAATAAAATATTGGTCATTTTTATTGTGAGACTATTTTCAGAAGTTGTGGTTAATATTTGTCTGTATTAATTTTCATTTTAATATTAATTAGCTCTTTTCTTTGTGCTAGAATTTGGTCAGAAACGATTCACAACAAATGTCTGCCATGCACCGACGCCCCCTGTTGGGCCCCTGGCCCACCAGCAGGTAAGGCAGGTAAACCGTCAACCCAACTGCAGGAGAAACTGCTACCGCCATCGTCCTACAAGTCACAAAGATCTCTGGCTACTCAGTCGCAGGTGAAATCAGATCAAGTCAAACTTCATTTTTATGCTCATGAAAACATCAGGCTTTCTGGTGCAACCTCAAAGCCAAGCGCCAACCGTGTGAGAGGAAGCCTCTGGATATCCTGCACGAGGTTAGTACCAGCCAAATGACTGCAGCAGCTGGGGAACCTCATGCCTGGTGAGTTCAGGCATGAGGAACTCACCAGGCATGAGGAACTCACCAGGCATGAGGAACTCACCAGGCATGAGGAACTCACCAGGCATACAATCAGAGTTAAGAACATTGTGCAGCAACTCAGACTGGACTGACCAATCAGATCAATCCATGTGTTTCATGATGCATGTGATTGGGCTTATGCATCTGTGGTGTATCTGCGCATTGACGATGGTGATGGAGAAGTACAAGTGGTGTTATTATCTTCCAAATCCAGAGTTGCACCAAAGAAGCCGTTATAGATAGCACGACTCCAGTTGTGTGGCTGTTTAGCTGGGGCAGCTTCAGTGCTGCTCAAAGAACTCATCATCAAGATCCAAGAGGTGGCATACTGAGTCCATCACGGTACCCAACTGGCTTCAGTACAACTCCTGCACATATAAAGTGTTTGTAGGCAAAGGACAGCAGAAATAAAGGAACTGCCAGACATCAGAGCTGCATCCCATTTTACTTCTGTCCTCTCACCCAGTCTCCAAACTCCTCATCTATCATTATGACAGTCAACTGGACCACCTGCAGATTGTGGAGAAAGTCCTGGCTGCTTCGAGGAGAATCTGCCAGGAAGCACCAGCAGCTGTGTGGACAGCAGAAAGGCCGACCTCAAGCCTCCAGGATGGCAGACTCTCCTCCCTCCTTTTCCCACTGATTTTCTGTTTCGCTGTTTTGGCAGCAGGATGCAGAGAAAGCAGGTGGGGCTCTGGAGAACTTGACCACAAAGTTCCCCCTGACCTGCTGCTGGGTCCCCTGACGTTCTCTACAGAACCTCAGAGGCCAGAACCAACAGAGCTGCTCCCTGCAGAGGTCACCGGGTCAGAAGCCACTAATCCAGCTATGCTGGGTTTCAGAGAGTTATTTAGGGCTCTGGAGATGTTTGGCCAACAGAAGGTTCTGATGTTGAAGATTCAACAATCTAAATGTCTGTTTCGCTCCAAAAAAGGAGGGAATCGCCATAGCAACCAGTGAATTAAAGCCGTTTTCTCCATCCATGGATCCTTTCTAAACTCTGACTAGAATATATTAAAGTCAAAATAGGCGAGAACTCAACAGGAAGCTTCAGATAGACTCTTCAAAATAAAAGTCTTTCACAGCTTAGATTAATATGAATATATAAACAGACTGACTGATTTTACTGCTGGTGCTGGTAAAGGTTAGAGGAAATGTGAACCTTGGAACGGCTCCAGCGACCCCTCCTGCAGGAGGACGGCGAGCATGAGGACGATCTGAGGCGCGCTTTCTGAGAACGTCTCGATGATCCGCAGCATGCTCAGGTCCTGGGTCAGGAACGCCGCCATCTCCTTCACCTGGCTGTCACTGCTGGAGCAGCAGCTCTTCACAGACGTCTCCATGACGGCTGCATGTCTGAAATGAAACCAGTTCCACCAAGTTAACAACCAGCTGGTTGTCATAATAATCATCCTCCTGTTTCGAGAGCAGGTTGAACTCGACCGGATTCCCTCAGAATGTGAGTCAGGAAATGAACCGTCACATTTCCTCCTGCGGCCTGCGGAGGTTCATGACGCAACAGGAGCCGAGACCAAACACCTGACTGGCTGTGTGTGTGTGTGTGAGAGACAGGTCATACTATGACTGCATGTTGCTCTAACACATGATTAACTTCAGAAACCACAACTCAGAAAACATCTCAACAAGATGAGATGGAGAGGAATAAACTCTGTGTTTTTACTCTTCAGCTGCATTTTAAACATTCAGTTGAAAGTTATTTAAACTCCTGACAGGTTTTTGGCCTAAAGTAAAAATGTAATTTAATCATCAGGTTTCCTCTTCAGCCCCGTTAGTGTTAAGATTAGGGTGATGGTACGGAGGCCCTCCAGAGATCATAACTGAACATAAGTCCTCAGAAACACCAGAGGAGAAATGCTCCATGCAAATGTGGAAAATATTAAATAGTTGTTGACATTAACTAACTTCTTGGTAAAATAAAAATAAGTTGAAATGAAAATCTGATGCAGAGATGAAATATTTTGGGTTTTCTGTAATTTTTATGGAATTAAAACTTTACTGAATAAGACATAAATACAATACCTTAAGGGTTTTTTATGTTATTGCAACTTATTCATAAATCTATTTACATTTTTATTCACCTTATATATAATGTTTGAATCGAAATAAATGTGATAAAAAATATTTGTATTTCAAGTTCAGCGTGTTTCTTATTTTAAAATATTAGGAAACATTTAAAGTTTTGAATTTTTAATATTTTTATTCTGCTCGTTGGAGCAGAAACTGAAGCTCCTCATGTCTCCGGTTCTATTCGGACCGGTTCGGTTCGGTTTTCCTCCTGCAGCTGCCATTTCCTGTAAAGTGAAAGGTTTTGCAGAAAGATAAACGGAGTTCCTCCCTCTGGTTACATAAAACTCCCGCTGAAGTTCTGGAGGAACTTTGGACGCACCTGACGTAGATCCCCATCTGGACCCAGTGCAGAACCGCGAGGCCGGGCTTGGCGGACTCCTCCACTCTAGTCTTCATCTCAAAATGATCATAGCTGTACCAGAGCCAGCTGTAGAGCTGCACCAGCACCGAGGAGCCAATGAGCAGCACCAGCAGCACACCGAGGCACAGGTACGATCCCTCCCTGTAAAACTCCACAGCAGCCAGGACGTCCAGACAGATATCGACCAGGAACAGAGGCAGGCCTGCGGTGGTCAGCAGACAGTCCACTCGAAACATCATGTTTAGTCCCTGAACAACTACATTACTACAACTGACAGCCAGTTAAATACGAGACCGAAAGGAAGAGCCGAAGTTCAGAAAGAGTCACTAACTCCGCCCACAAAGGAGGCGTCTTAAAGGGATACGAAGCAATCTGCCGACGGGAGTATGGAGCTACATTGGAGCCATAAAGGTTGTACAGAGTTTGTTCAAAACAAAAAAAAAACATTTCAAGTGAAAAAAAGAGAAGACTTGCCACCTCCAATAGGGCGGACTGACCACCAGCAATCAATCAATCAATCAATCAATCAACCAATTTTATTTATAAAGCAGCCTTCATACTAAAAGCAGCTCAAAGATCAATTTGCGCTTTACTGTAATTTTTATGGAATTAAAACTTCAGTAAGAAGTTCAGATCAATAAAAACAAACCATTTCTCCCAGTCCCACATGACAAAAACACAAACTGGGCGGAAATGCTCCCAGTCAGCTGCTCTTAAAGACAGCAGCGGATCCACAAACTGGGCCGTGGTACTGGAAACACCATCAGTGTTTTCACCTTTATTACAGGGAAACAAAATAACATCCACAAAACAAGAGCAGCACAGAAATTTAACATGATTGATGAACAAACGTAGCACAGTTAATTGACACCAATTTGGTTTTACTTCCATTTTTTGAAGTACTTATGAGATTTGCCTGTCAGATTATCATTTAATTACAGCAATATGCTCAACTAACCCTGGATTAGTTTTAAGACATTTCTAGTTTCTAGTTCCTGAATAGGAATATTTTGTCCAACTTGAGAACCCAGAGGACTGAAACTGAAACATTACAATTACAATCCGACAGAAAAAACTAAAAACCTCAATCTGTAAAGCAGCTTTGAACGTTTTTCAGTTTCAATATTTTCTTAATAAAATTTTCTTAAACTTGATGGAGCGTATTTAGCTCCATACCAGAAGAAACTCTGGAAAAACTGTAAAACATTTTAATTTCATTCAAGATTTACTGTAGAAAACACAAACCAGATTTCACGAGGTCGTCCAGAGAAAACAGAGCGAAGCAAAGTTCAGGGAGCAGCTGGTCGCCATGGCGACGCGTGTCTCCATGGAGACGCATGGTCGCCATGGCGACGGTCTGGCTGTCTTACATTCAGACTCTTCATCAAAACGACCAGAGGTTTTATTCATCACCCCGTCTCTATGGCAACCAGACCTGAAGCCGGAGCGTTTCCTTCAGACGGAGAACCAGAACCCGCAGCACTGCTGTTAGTGGTCAAATCCGGTTCGGTCCTTCCTGAGATCCTTCCTGAGGTAGCTAATTGGATGTTTCTGGCTGGAACCAGAACCAGCTGTGGTTCTGGTTCTGGTCTCACTAAATGTTCCTGAGATGTCCAGATGTTGGAAACTCCTGGATGTTTCCTGGAAACCGATGAGCCGAGCCGGAAGAGCCAATCAGAGCCCAGCCTGAAGTCTGACCCGGTTCTGATTCCGACCCAGGAGCAGAAAGTTCTGGATCAACTCTTAACCACTGAGTCTGATGTCTGCAGACAGCCCCCGCTAGTGGGCAGCAGAGGAAGCATCAGAAAACCAGGATCATTCCGATCAATCAGCCGGAATATTGGCATAGAACTGAAGCTTTTTGGAAAGATCAGATTCCTGAATGATGCTGGTGACTCTGACATTCCCAAAGAGACGTTCCGGTTTTCAACTTATAACACCAACGCAGCAGCAACAGGGCCGGATTGAGAAGGATAAGGAACCTGGGCTGGAGCCAGTTTGGTGCCCTACTCAAAAGTCAACTTCAGAAATACTAAAATAAAGAATTTTACTCATTAATATTTGAGCTAATGCATCAGCAGGATCACATGTGAGAAGGCTCCATTTTTGGAGTATCAGAAACATTAATAAAAATGTGAGCCAATGAGAAACATGCATTCATTAATAAAATATTCTAGTCTTTGGGGCCGTCAGATCGTGTTGCCCTGGGCGACTGCCACTGTAAGGCCTTTGGAAAGGAAGCTGCTGCAGCAGAACAGGAAGCTGTGCTCAGGAATGAGACGTCCCGGCCCCGCCCACTCTTCAAATTACCCCGCCCACTCCACTTGTAGCCCCGCCCAGTCCCCTGGCCGTAGTGCGGCACCGGTTGGTGTAGAAATGCACGGCGTGGCAGGCCATGCGCTGGTTGAGCAGCGGGGCGGCCGGCGCTCCGTCCTGGATGGGGAGGGCCCTGAAGGCCACGTCGGAGTCGGGCAGGTCGTGTGGGTCGCGGTCCAGCGGCCGCGGCAGTGTGGGGTGGAAGCGGCAGTAGTAGAGCGTCTTGAGCAGCAGCCCCAGCAGGTAGCAGAGCGGCAGGGCGAGCAGCAGCGCCGCGCCGTACGCCGCCGTCTGGACCGGGTCTCTGTAGCTCCACCAGGTGGCGAGGAGGACGGCCACGTCGGCCGTGACGAAGGTGTGGTAGACGAGGCTGCGGCCCAGCGTCCGGCCCTCGGCCACATTGAACCAGCTGAAGTACCAGATGAGGCCCACGGTGGCGCGGTACAGCCGCTCGCCGCCGGCGCTGTCCATGAAGCCAGTGTCCTGCCGCCACGCCCACAGAACCAGCGCCGGCCACAGCAGCAGGAAGTGGAGGGCGATGAAGCCTGGCAGGACGGAGGAGAAGAGGGCGAGGGCGGCGACCCGCGGGCCAATCAGCAGCAGGTTCCACAGGAAGTAGACGATGGAGGAACCCCAGCGCTGCTCGGCCTTGTCTGGCAGGAAGGAGCGCAGAGAGCGGTGGTAGTCCACCACCATCCAGGACACGGAGGCGACAGAGGCCGCCACGCTCACAACTACACACACACACACACACACACACACAGCACTGTAAATCAGAGTCAACATGGTTTAACTTCGGTTCTGCTAACAGTCTGGTGAATGTTTGGCTTCTCAGTGAATCACAACATTAACTTGAATCAGATAAATTAAGAGGATTTAACTTATTATTATTATGAGTGTTTGATTTAAATCAATAGGAGCCTTTTGAGTTAAGAACACTAAAGATTAACTTGGTTAATTTGAAATAAGGTGGAAGATTTATGACAGTCGGGATTGCCCAGCCAGGTATCCCACAATGCATTGTTCCACCAGCAGCAGCAGCTAATTAAAACACTTCGTCACAAAAATCAACTTAAAGATGTTTAATCTTTATAAACTCCATCAGTTCATCAGGAACCAGTGATCAGCTGCTGTTTGGTTTTACACACATCAAACTGAACGGAGTCGTTTATGAACTTTGATTATTTTACTGAAAAACTGAGCAAACTATCACTGCTGCCTACTTCCTGTCAGTTTGAGGAGAGAAACAGATAAAAAGCAGGGAACTATTTCAATCAGGTCATTTTCTTCTTAATAATAATAATAACAATAATAATAATCTTTATAATAACCAGGTTTGTCCCATTGGGATCAATAGATGTGGCCAGGACTGGCGCTCATATATTAATCTCAGTCGTTTCAAGTTAAAACGTTTCTTCAGAAAGTTTTGGTTATCAGCACAAACTTAATGTTTTTATTCTGATGTTTATTAATTTAGTAAATGTGTGGATGTGCCAAAACTTTCTCCAGCTGAACAGAAACAAAACAGAAGTTATTATTATTGGTCCTAAAGAGGATCTATCTAGAGTTATAGATCTAGAGTTATAGATCTAGAGTCATAGATCTAGAGTTATAGATCTATAGTCAATGCACAGCTTCAGTTATTACAGCTAAAAACCAGCGATCAGCCTGAAACCTGGGAGTAGTGATGACCTCTGACCTGAACCTTCAGAGCCACATAAAGACAGTTATAAAGTCGGCTTTTTACCACCTGAACAACATCTACAGGATTAAAGGATTAATGTCTCAGCCAGATCTAGAGAAACTCATCCATGCGTTTATCTTTAGTCCCATTGATTATTGCAACAGCGTCTTCACATGTCTGTCCAA
>CAEFZY010052061.1:0-12932 GCA_903066815.1 Brachyrhaphis roseni
CAGCAGCAGCAGCAGCAGCAGCAGCAGCAGCAGCAGCAGCAGCAGCAGCAGCAGCAGCAGCAGCAGCAGCAGCAGCATCATCATCTCCCTATTGTTTAGCAGTTAACTTTGCTCCGTCTCTGTGATGATATGAGGGTCCATTGTCTGGCCAGCTTTGAAGAGACAACTTTAAAGAGGATGCCAGGGGAAAAAAGAGATTATCACTGAATGAAGAGGAGAGACTGTTTCCCCTGAAGGCATGAAACACCTTGAATCCCAAATTGCAGCTTCATCCTGCTATTCTTCTGTCAGCCCTCATCTTTCTCAAAAGTCAAATGTCCACACACACGCCAGCTGAATCACTTAATTAGCTCTTTCTTATTGTGATCGATTCATTAGAGGTGCTTGGTTACACAATACAAGGTGTGAAAGGCAATCCACATGCGAGTAAAGACTGAACATGCATTTTTAGGTAAAAGAAGCACACACACACCCCGAAGAAAAAAAGAGGGAAGGGGGAGAGTGGGCAGGGTTTGGCATGACTCTGCTGCTTTAAATACCTAAAGAAATGGGAACAAAGGGAGGCAAAGAGGAGCTGCACTGAACCACACAAGAACAAACACACAGCAGCTCTTAGAAAGAACGATGAAGTTCCAGTAATGTTGACATTTATCACTACCTTCAATCAAATGGGCAGAATGAGAGTTATACTATCATAGTCATGGTAAAAATACTATTAATTTATGATACTGAGAAAATTTACAACAAGGTGTACATTATTAATCGATTTCATTTCAATTATCCCACTATTTAATTTATTTATTTCCAATAAATAACATATTGATGATTAGTTATGGTATAACAACTAGTACTTATTTCATTTTAAATTTGGTGTCAAAAATATAGAATAAACACAGAAGAAAAAATTTAAATAAAATCCTTATGAAGCAGAATAATATGCTCTTCATAGAGAAATACAGGCATAATAATCAGATATCAGCTGGACGGCTGTCTGTGGTCAGCCTGCATGCTGCTGCTCAACAGATTTACTGCTTGTTGTTTTCCAACTGCGCTACCTTAAGAAGAGAGTATTCACAGAATAACTATGCGTGTTTTTCACCACTGGAAACACTTTCAAAAGGCTGAATTTGTCATTCTCCTAAAAGAGGAAAGAGATAAAAGTCTTTCAGTCAGCTCACCATGAACATGAGTGTTAACACAGCAGGAGAAAACAACAGGGATTTCTTCTTGAGGTCTATACTCTCTGGGCTACTTGAATTTGATTTTTTTTCATTTTGGTTATGCTAATCCATAATAGTGTGGGTTTTGGGGAATTTTTTTCTTATCTAAATTCATGTCTTTGTCATTCCTAAAACTAAAACTGTAGCCTTTTGGCATTTTCATGCCATTAAAGATGCATTTTATGAACACAACCATTGCAATTTGATCTGGGTGTCTGATTATTTTTTCTTTCCCTTGTGTTGGAGCCCCTTATCCACTTAGTGGATAAGATGTATTTGATCTACTAGTGTGCATCTTTAGGGTGTAAAAAATACATCTTTGTGACGACTCTCTGCAGAAATTGACATAAAGGACATTGAAAAGACAAACTACAGGCACACAGAAGGGTTTTTAAAACACCAGGTAGTGTCAAAAAATATTGAGACAGCAAAATATAACATCTTCTATTATTTTTTTTCTATAGAACAAGAGTCTTTAATAAGAAAGTATCTTCATGTTACCCAGATTGTAGAAACAATTAAATTTTAAATCGAATGATACCTGTTTAGTCCAGATAACATTAATAAATTTGTCAACAAACCAAACAATATTTAAAAACTTTTCTATTTAGACAAGCTGAGAAATGAGTGATTTATTTGACCATCACTAAAAACCAACTTCAACACTTTTTCAGTCAATAACTTAAACATTTCCTCATCGTTTTACTACCTGCAAAATAGAGCTAACAGTTCAACACTATGATGGTATCATTTGAAAACAAAATAGAAGACGAGTAAATCATGTTTTTCCGGGAGACAATCCTCTTTAAAAACCTCCACAATTACAATTGCAACTTACACATTTCCACTATGTGGGAAAATTAGTTTTCTTGCACTGCTTTTAAACAATCACCGCTAAAAATAACAAAAAACCCCCCCGAGAAACTAAGCCGAATTTAAGGTGTAGTAAGAAAAAAAAAGATTAATGAGCACTTGTGGACATTTGTCTTTCAGGCTGGCATCTGGCAAAGCTCCACAGCGAGTTGAAACAGGCCCTGCTGTGGTGTTTGTCATCCTGACTCCTCATCCATCATCATTAGCGAGCGCCGCGGACTCGACTGCGTTTAATGCACTGGTATCTGAATAATTACCACAGATAAATAGACTAAAGACCCTCTTTAGGGACATCTTAGCTCGTTGGAGAGAAGTGATGAATAAAACTGTGAATTGAGTCAAAGATTGTATCAGAAAGTGTAAAAATAGACCGAATGGCAGCAGCAAAAGAAACTGGCCGTTATTCCAGCAGATAAAGTGAGATTGTCTTCTTTATCTCGGCAGTGTTTGTGCGCGCTGATTAGATTTCTTACGACACCTGAACGCCTGATGCAATCTGTGCCTTTTCTGCTCAGCAGCTATCAGAAGAATGTTTCGCTTGTATGGTTCAGAAATCATGTGGTTCTTACTTTATCCGTCAGCTACTGACTTCTCTTTTTTTTTTTTTTGTCCACAGCTTCTTGCACAATTAAGAAGTTTCGGGAAGAGTTTGCATCGTCCAAAATAAAGAAATATAGATTAATCATTCTGTCGTTGTCGTTGTCTTCATTTATCTTCAGCACGCTGTCTGTGTGTAAATAACGCCATCTCTGTGATTGAGTGTGTCAGCCAGCATGTGATTTGAAGGCCCATTTCCCGTCAGTCTGTCAGTGTTGTTTCTGTTTTGGACTCTGCTCTCTTCTGGACACATCACCGGGTTAATTCCCTGCATTGTTTAAAAGAGCTGTCAATCATGTGAAGTCATTCATAAAGAAAACAAACCCCGTGATGTATAAATACACTCCCCGACTCACCCCGTCACACTCACAAAGCTCGCTAAGCACATAAACAAACAAGCTGCAGGGTGAGAACCGGCACATATAATCGAAAGGAATCTGACTCTTCCTGTGGAGAGAGCTCCCTCCGTGATAACAAAACCCACAGCAACAGCATAGTGACACACACACACACATCGACACACACAGAGAGTTACTGCTGTTGTTCTTCATATTAAAGGCTGATTGGACTCACACTGAACGCTGCCCGCCCCGGTCCAAGCGAAAGGGTCCAGCCTGGAGAAGTAAGAGGCGGCCTTGCCCAGCATGCAGGAGCCCTGCCTGGACACATCGAAGAGGGGCCGAGGAACCAGCCCGAGAGCCTCCATGCAGTCAAACATGTTGTGTCAGATCACAGAGAGCAGTGAAGCTGGGAGAGGAGCCCAGAAAAGGAACTTCCTGTGGAGTAACCTAATGCCCTGTTTGGTCCAGGTGTTCCCTATCTGTCTGCCACTGCCCTCTGGTCGTCCCGTCCTGCTCCCCCTCACATGAACCAAGCCTCGTCTCTCTGCCGGCTCTTTCTCCTCCCTTTCTTTATCCCTCTCTTTATTCCAGTCTTTCTCTGTTCCTAGATCACTTGCTTGGCTGCCTGCTTTCGCTCTGCCTGCTGTAACTGATCTCACCTCCCCTCTTGCTGGCTCCGTGGGCCTCTCACACTCCAGCACACTTACAGCCAACTATCTGCTGTGGTGGTGGGGATGAGAGGGGAGGGAGGAGCGGTGGGGTTCAGGGAGGGAAAACAAGCCCGAGGAGGTGTGTCCCTGCTTTCTGATTGACCAGACACCAAACACCGCGTCCCTCCCTTTCTCGCTCCAAGTTTTCAAACTCACCTCTGTTTTTCATGTGCAGAAAATGAAAAGGAATATTTTTTGTCTCCCTGTACTCTGTCCTTGTTTTTTGTTTTCCTGCTTCGGTTTTCATTGTGTTCTCTCCTGCAAACAGCAAAGCAGAGTTGCTTTCTGCAAAAGTAAAATTTAAAAATCCCAACTCGCACAGATCAGTTTGAATTTGGAGCGGAGAGAAAAATACGCAGAGGGAGAGAGAAGTACTTCAGCCAGCATGTCAACTTTCACTGGAACATGGGTTTACTGAAAGTACAGTGAGCTCATTAATCATTAAATAATTGTCAACAGCTAACACAGACTTAAAATTGTGAAAATTTTGAGCCTGGAAGTTTAACATTAGAAAAGCCATCTTATCCAACAAACATCATTATGTCAACAAAACATTAACATAACAGCAGGAGCAACTCAAAGAAATCTTAGCAACATTTATCCAGAGCAGCATTAGCATTCTGCTAAGCATCAAATAAACCAGAGCAACATTCGTAACTGATTTCCAACAAAGAATAAATGGCAGCAGCAGCTGATGAACAGAAAAAGTAAACAACAGAAAGTAGCAGAGTAATACAGTAGCACCATAGAGAGAGGAAAGTCCTCTCCTCTGTCATTCAATCTGCCGTTGTCACCATGACAACCCAAAACTTTCCAGCATCCCAGCAGGGGCGATTCTGAACTCCCCAACTTTGACGCTGATTGGGCAAATGTTTATTATTTTTCCCTAGCAACCACACACAATTGGCTGTTTAGCTTAACTTCTAGGGCGCGATTAGCATAACCCCAGAAAGGAACTGACAGGAGTCAGGGGTAACTTACTGTTGAATGACAGTTAGCTGGGGGGAAATGCTGTAAATCAGATTACATTTAGGCACACACTATTAAGGAAAACCGGTTAATACAGAGGCACCGCCCTTTTCCATGTTGGGGAGGGCGGCGCTCCAGCGCCCCCTATTGACCAGCAGTTCTGACCTCAACCCACTGAACACTTGTTCTTGCTACAATGACCAGCACAAGTGAAAAACTTGTGATAACAGTTTGTTGACCAAGCTGGTGACCAGCAGCATGAGAAGGTTACAGGCTGATGTTATATAAACTGTTGAACTTCTAACATGTCTTGTTTCTTCAAAAGTCCAGTAAAAATATCAAAAAGGTTAAAACTAAAGTACAACCAAAGTATAAGTAGTAAATTAAAAGGAAACTATTTTCTACAGACACATGTCAGCTGCTCATAAAGTTTCACCAGCAGATAATCAGGACCAGATAATATTAAAGCAAAGTGGGTTTGATTTATACTATTGAAGAGTAAAGTTCTGGCTTTCATACTGGATTTGGAAATGTTGTTAGACTTTTGGAAATCAGTTAAAGAGAACAAAGTGACTGATATTTACCAATACTAACTGTGCTGACAGCTAATTTAAAACACTAAAAACAGTTTAAAATGCCAACTCTAATAGCTTTTCTTTGTGTTAAAGTAGTAACGAAAGAGCTGTGTAACGCCGATTTCTTTCTTGCTCTCATGGGTTGACATCACCTCTGCTCCATATGCAATTTACATGTTTCAAAGTACATCAGAGCTTTTTCTTTTTAATTAAAATAACATATTGCGATATTGCACACTTCTACATTTTCAGACAAAAAGTAAGTTTAAAAAGCTGCCATATCATCCTGGTTTATTTGTAAAGCACATTTGACATTAATTGCATGTGACCAAAGTGATGTGGAATAAATCAACTTAACATTGGAGAAGAAAGGTAAGCAAACCACTCACTCCTGATGCATAGCAATAAATAAAATCACAAAGCAGCTAAAAATGTTGAGCTATAGCTTAAGGGGTACTTACTTTACTCAAGGGTTAAATTCACCAAAAGTGAAATTAGAAATTAGAAAGTGAATGCTGAATGTGGTAATTGTCAAACTTATTGAAGACAGAATCAAGTAAAATCAATATCGGCAGGTCTAAGTCTTAAAAATTGTCCTCTAAATCTCTAACTCTTTGACGGCAGCTTTAAAGAAAATGGACATTATTCAAAGAAATAAACTAACTCAAGAATAAAAAGTTACCTGTACCTCTCACTAGCAGAGGAAATCAAAAACTAATTCACATATTTATCTGGCTCCAGTTTGCACTGTTTCACTGTTTTACTTGTCGCAGTTCATTCAGCTCAACTCACTTTTATTAAAATGATCTCTGTGTAGGTCATTTTCCCTCATTATCTCCAGGTCTTTACTATCTGGTCTCTATCGAACTGAACTCTTTTGAGGTTTCTTCCAGTAGATGCAGCTATCCTCCCCTCAGTCACACTGAAGTGCAACAGTGCTGCAGGCGAGCCACGCCGGCCCCAAACTCTGCAAAGTCTGGACACTTTGTGTACGAGACACACTCCCCCTCCCTCCACACCTCCTCCCTTTCCTTCCCTCGTTCAAGAGAGATGAACTCTGGAAGAAACCCCCACTGGGGCCCTAACACCCCCCCTCCACCCCAACCACCAACACCACCTTCACACAGATACGCACTCAACTTGTCCTGCCTGTGGCTTCGTCCTCTCCACACTTCTTTTGTATATTTATGTGTAGAGTCTGTTTTCTTTGTTTTTCCTACACTTTTTGTTTGTATTTCTTGCTCTGTCTTGAATATATTAATGGATGTTTCTCCCTATTTTTACAAGTGAATCTATTATCCTCCTTCTTTTCTTTGATGATTATTTTTTGCAGGAGTCCCTCCAGTATTTACCTGTTTTTCTGTTTGTACCCTCACACACCGCTGAAAGCGGTGCTGCGCCACATCAGCCTGCTGAGCTCTCTCCACACCTTGAGACAATTAGCCTCCCTGCCTCACAGCACCCTGCCCCCTGTTGCTGTTTGAGAAAAGAAGCACATAAATACGCTGGGGGAATGCGAATAAAAGGAATAGTTGGATCACTTTCCTTAAAAAAAACAACAAAAAAAACAGGCTCACTCATCCTCCTCCATCCAAACAAAGCGAATCTCTTTGAAACGTAAAACACTTTCAAACAAGTTTTTATCCGAACTTTTCAAACATCCAACTCGTGAGAGGACGGAGTTGTTCTCCAATTAAAGTCCAGTCCTCGTGTCAGACACAGACATACGAGACTGAACAATGGGTTTCTCTGTGTCTGCACAAGTCCAGCAGCGGCCGTTCGCAAGCGCAACGATATGGTCACAAATGTGAAGCAATGAAATGTGAGTGCAAGACTGTTGTTTGTGATATTCATGGGTGTTGGAATGTGCAGCAGAAAGAGTGGCGATTGGGTACGCGCGCATGTGTGTGTGTGTGTGTGTGTGTGTAGACATGCTGACAATTATGTGTGTGCTTAAAGAGAGTGCATGTGATGACAGACAGAAAGGAAAACACACAAGTCTCACTCTGAGCCTTTAGTTTCAAGTTACTATCACATTCACCTCACACACACTCAAAAACTCACTCGGATTCAAAATACAACCAAGAACAAGATGTCACTAGCACAAAAGTTACTGTCAAGTGAAAAAATTAGGACACTCTGTTAAACATTCAGTTCTTTACGAATAAACATGTTGATGTCCAGCCCTTTTATTGTCTTTCTCTTCAGGGGAAAGTGATTTATTTGCACTTAAACTGGAGCAATAACTTTGTTTTACTCATTTAACAAAGCATATCAACAAGGTTAGGACACCCTGCCTCCTAACAGCTTGTCTTATGCAATAAGTGAGACTTTCCTTATAGCCATTTACTTATCTTTGATTTCGGCTTAAGAAAGGTTTGTCCTGCTCCTGACTCTCAGCTGTCAGACGCTTGAGGGTTTTTCTTTTTATGAACAATCACTCAGTTAATCCCTGGTGGATTTGCTGGTATACTTCAGGTCCATGTCATGTTCTGCTTCAGCTTTTGTTTCTTACAAGTGATCTCATGTTTTGTCTGATGCACAGAACAATTCATGACCAGGTCTTGATGGAGCAACAATAAAACCTCCACCTCCATGCCTCGTAGTTTGCATGAGTTTTTTTTTTTTTTTTTTTTCTGGAATGCTATCTTTGGTTTTGGTTGTATTTCTGTTTTGGTGTCAAGATAATTTGAAACTTATCAGTCCAAAGAATGCTCTCCACAAAGATCTGTTCTTGGTTTATGTTCTCTGTGGCAAACTTCAGTCTTACCTTCATGTCTTTCTTATAAAAGCAAAGGGTTTCCTCCCCTTGCACACCTCTAATAAAATTTAAACTTGTTCAGTCGCTTTCTTAGCGTACAGACATCCACTTTCACATCAACGGTATTATCAGTCCACTGGAGGTGCATTTTTGAGCATCTTCCTTGTAGGGTGAACTTGCTCAGGCGACCAGACAAGGGAAGGTTTTGAGTGTCCTCTTCTTGTAGACCACTCTTCATACATTGTTAGAACTGTTTTGAAATTCATTACAATCTTCTTTCTGAAGGCCTCAGAAAGCTCTTTAGCTCTCACCATGAAGTTCACACTCACTTCAGCCGTCAGAAGTGATTTAAACTAACTGTGAGATGTTTAGATATGCGGGTTAACAATGCTCTAGTCATGTGCACCTGATGTTATACAGCTCTATAAGAAAATGAAGAGCCAGCTGCACTGAACCCAATTGGATATGAACTTGTTTTCTTTGCATTATTTGAGGTCTGACAGCACTGCATCTTTTTCATTATTTTGACTATTTCTCATTTTCTGCAAATAAATAAAACATTTTTGCTTGGAATTTCAGAGACATGTTGTCAGTAGATCATAGAATAAAAGAACAATGTTCATTTTACTCAAACATTTACCTATAAAAAGTAAAATCATATAAACTGATCATTATATGTGGTCTCTTAATTTTTTCCAGTGCTGTACACACGTGCAATTTTAGATTTCAAATGTGGGTAAATGTAGATGTGTTCTAATTTATTCCTCTGACTCTGATTATTAAATAATCAGAAACAGATTATTTAATACACCAACAGAAAACTTCCAGCTCTTTCCCCCCCAGATTTTCTTTTAAGTAAGTATTTCAGTATGCGTCACCTTTTCTAAGCCCATGCGTGATTCAGAACTGCTCTGGTTTCTGACGACATGCATTAAAAAAGATTAATGTTATCCTAACCTGGTGATTTTATTCTACTTTTGCAGCAGTTCCAAGAAGTTCTGGGCCGATGTCAAGGAGCCTTAAATGCATCTTTACCACATCCCCGCTCAGCAAGAACTTACTGAATCAGTGAGCACACGTCAGGGTGCTTTTCATGTGGATAACCACTAACTTCAGATCTGGAGATGTTTTAACATTCATCTCATTAGGCAACAAAGTCTGGACTTGCACTCATGCTAATAAGCGTCTGGTTTGAATTTACTCATAAATCCAGCTTTTACTGGGACCATGTACCCTTTGGTTCACATTGCATTAACGAAAAAAGGACTTAATTCAAGCTTATTAGCTGCAGAGTTACTCATAAAGAAAACCAAAGAATTTCCACCAACCTGGGCATGCAGCCACAACAACCTTTTATCACCTTTGGGATGTCTGCAAATAATAGGGGCTCTTGTTTCAATTTCCTTTTAACATAACGAAGAATATTGAGCAAAACCACTAAACATCTAAATGAGCTCTAGTTCCTCTGGCTCACATCTCCCTGCTGGCTGTAATCACTGAAATCAGTGTTGTGAATGGCTGCGGATGTGACATAATGGACGAGTGTGTGAGTCCTTAGATATCTCCTCATACGTGAAAGTCGAGTGACTCAATCTATATCAGATGAATAAGTATTTCTGAAAACATTGAATGTAATAGAAACCTGGTGACCCCAAGGTCGCACTCCGTTCTCTACCAGTGAGATTTAGAACATTTATTTTACATTTTCCTCAGAAAAAGGACTTTGCTTGTGATTAAAATGTTTAATCGTTGCTCTAACCAAATTTACCTGTAGCCACTTTCTCACTAACAGAGGTAAACACTCATCTGCCTCATTTTAATGTCACGTTGTCTCGTCTTTTGCATTTCGGGTGCGGCTGAGAGGAGCTGGGTTGGTGTGCCATCCCATATTCACACCCCAGAGAAGCAAAAAGTCACAAATTACTACTTAAGAGTTTCTGGACACTTGAATCACCTTAAAGTATTAGAATATTAATAACTTTGGTTGCATTTATTTTAAAGAAATTTAAAAGAATTCAACATAGCTTATTTTGTTAAAAAAAAAAAATAAATAAAAACATGTTATTGATTAAAATAAATGTACTCTAGTAAAATGTTTTATTGTTCTATTATGTTATTTGAACAACAGATGAATTTAATTGTAGGCATTTTACTCATATTTACCAGACAATCCAATAAATATAAAAGTCCTCATAATTCTTTATGAAGTTGGTTTTTGTGATATCCATATTGCTGTCAGCTGGGGGAGAACTTTGTTTAGCCTCTGTCTTTGTTAAATAAAATATAATAATAATAACAAATAATTCCTTGTTTCTCACATGACAACATTGTTCTAAGTTGGTTCATTCCTCTATTATTATTATTCCTTTGTGTCAGATTCTGGTATCATTATTTGTGACAATTTTAATCCGACATTAACCATGAACAACTATGATCTGGAAAGAAAAAATAAATGTATTATAATAGTATAAATATTTATAGATCAGATAGATTTATGCATGTATAATGAGGGTTAAGGCTTGAAAACAACTGAAAAGTTGATTTTACTATTGGAAATATTATATAATGTAATTTATGAAGTTGGACTGATGAATAGTTTTGTCTAAAAATAATTAAGAAAACACATTTTTTTTCTTCGGTTCAAACATTCGCTGACTTGTAGGTCCCAAAGGAAGATTTTATTCTGGACAATAAGACTCATGTTGCATTTTGTGCAAGTTGTGAAAAAGCGTATTTTTCCCACCCAGATTTCATGTTTTCTCCTTTTTTTTTTGTTACATTTACATGTTTCAGATCATCCAACAAATCCAAATATCAGATAAAGATAACCTGAGTGCAAAATGCATTGTCTAGAAAATATATAGATTTCATCCAAGAGGTTACAGAGTGCATACCATTTAATTAATACTTAGTTTGTTTCATTCTGATACATCAGCAAACCAGGAGCCTCTCTTTTCTACATGTGACACTTATCTATTTAAGTGTTGTCCCATTATCCTTCTATCTCTACCTGAGTATCAGTAAAAGCACCTGAGGCAACATCTGAAAGATGTAATCAGACACTGAGAGCATGTAGCCTGCAGGAGCTCCAGCCCTCCTCCAGAACCACTGCAGAAAAACAGTTCAGATCAGCAGATTAGCGAAGCTCAATCAACATGTCGTACACACACTGCTGGACTCGCACCGCTATCTCTACAGCTGATATGTGACTGACAGCAGGCGAGCCTCTCTAAACATCTCAATTTGAAGTGAACTTAGTTTACAGAGTCAGCTTTATTATATTATTACTATGTATTGTTTCTTTTTGTCATAACTTACATTTTTCTTTGTTTGTATGTTTTAAGCTCTCCTTAGATGGCAGCTATGTTTATTTATTTATTTTTTTAAATATAAGCATCATTATACTTTGTTTCACCAGGGGCTTGAGGATCTAAATTTAGATGTTTCACTGTGAAATGGAAAAAGTTTACAGATGCCAGTAATCCTCCTGGATCTAACTCTCTAAGCAATGAAACATGAGGTCTGTTAGTAAGAAAAAGGAATAAGAAAGGAAACCATGGAGCCACAAAGATCATGTGGGATCCAGTCAGTCAGTGTGGCTTTCTACCAATCAGCTGTTAAAGTGCAGATTTCAGAAATGTGACCGTCAGTGAAATGTGTGTACAGTTAGTGACACCGACAAATACATTTTATTTGAGTTAGGCAGAAAAAAATGAACGGTCATCCACCTAATCTGACAGAGTGGACAAGGAGAACATTTGAAGCCCACTGAAGATGTTCTGGTCAAATAAGACCAAAGTGGAATGTTTTAGCTTTGCTTATGCAAAGAGCATCACCACAAACACATCCCCATCCTGAAATATGGTGGTGGCAGCAGCATGCTGTTGGAATGATTTTGACACTCGATGGATGGATGGATGGATGGATGGATGGATGGATGGATGGATGGATGGATGGACAATAGAGATGCTCAAAGCTGGTTCAGACTTACCCTGAAAGACTATAAAGCAAACAAGGTTTTCTAAAGGATGCTGAATAAAATGCATGATTTCATTCTATATATATATAATAAAATCTGGAAAGTGTGGCAGATTTGAGATGAATGATTAAAGAACATTAATCCCTCCCAGGACTCTGAGTATCTCAGTCAAAGACAATGAAGTGAAGAAATAAAAAACCTCAAATGTCTCAGTGAGTCTGAACCTGAACCCAGAAAACTCGAGATCCGGCCCTGCAGCGAACTACCTGAGTCCTAAAAATTTTATATAAAAACGAATAATTGTGGATTTTAACCTTTTTTTAAGATCTATTGTAGAGCGACTAGGATACAATTGTTAAGAAATAACTCTCTTTTTAAACTATGTCCAGAAAAATGATCTTTCTTTCTGTCATCTATAGAGCAGAGTTTAATTTTAATATTCATTTCCATGAATAACACACAGACACACAGATTTTTCATTAAGATGCAAAATCAATCTTAATGTTTTTCACCCATCAAACAGACAGTTTGATGGGTGAAAATTTCATGTCCTCAGTTTAAGAAAACAAATTGTCAATGTGAAGTACAACAGCGCCCCCTGTGGTAGAAAAGGAATTCCATGTGCAGAACAAAATGAGAAACTCTGTCATCTGCCTAAACTTTCCTGCTTGAGGAGAATCCTGGTTCAAATATAAAGAGCTGGAGCACGTCCATGGAAAGCAGAAAATTACAAACAGGGACCACATTATGTTGACTGTTTTTCCAGCCTGCCTTCTTACTGCCATCTGTCTGGTTTACCGCATGGAAAAATCTCTCCTCTCCTCTCCTCTCCTCTCCTCTCCTCTCCTCTCCTCCCACCTCTGCCCCCCCCACGCCTCTCCTCCCCCCCCACCCTCCCCTTTCATAC
>CAEFZY010052064.1:0-18967 GCA_903066815.1 Brachyrhaphis roseni
ATTATGCAAATTAGAGCAATCTGAGTGCATTTTGTTTGTGCCGATCACATGTGGAAAAGTCAGACATTGCTAGAAACTGCCTTTTAATGCTAGCCTGTTACCCCACAGTGGAAAGAAATCTGATGTTTTGCTTGGTTGTGCTAACTGTGCCATCTAGAATGGCAGGCATTATTCGGCTTAGCGCTCGGTGTAATATATACAGTTACCTATGGATAACTCCACAGAATTATGTTTTTCCATAAAGTAGCTTCGAGCAAAGAGTTAATCAAACACCTGTCTGCCAATTTAAACCTAGAGATGCTGTGACTGACTGTAAACAGACCTTTCATGCTCAAAATCTCACAAATGTGGCTGAATTACAGCAGTTCTGCAAAAAAATAATTGATCAACATTCCTCCAAAGCCACTTAAAAGACTCGTCACTAGTTATCACAAATACACGATGGCAGGTGTTGCCACCAAAAGAGGCACAACAGTTGGTAATTTGAGTATGCTGTCCTTTTTTTCAGAAAATCATTTTATAAATAATATTTTTTGGAAAACTTGTTTGTTATATTTACTCATAGTTTAGCCAACTATCCTAATTTGTTCGCTGATATGGAACATTTAAATGACAAAATAGCAAAAACAAAAAAAAATAGTCTAGGCAGAAGAATTACTATCATCTTTACAAAACAGTCTAAGCAATAAAAACCCATTAAGGTAGAAATCTGCTCTACTTGTGCGGATGTCAAAATATGCTGCTGTTGCTGCTCCACCAAAAATTCTTGAGTGTTGATTTCAGGGAGCAGACATTTCTTTGTGCTGCTGCTGGTTTAAAAATTACCTAACCTGTATTTTATTTCCAAGTTTCTGGTGGCATTGTTAAATTTGAGGTTTATGCTCCTTTAACCTGTCTGCCACCAGCTGAGTCTGTTTTGAAAGATTGGGTCAAAACAGGGGCAGCTTAAGATCCTCCTAACTTAAACAAGGGAGCCATTAAATTTTTAGACACAGCGGAAGTCTCGGGTAAATGACTGGTTTCGGTGGCACTGTGTTTTCAGCATAAACACAGGCTCCTGTCAGCCATTTTTTTTTTGTACAGTCCCAATCTTCTACTTGTCAGACTCGACACAGTTTGATTAAACTTGTCAACACTTCTTGTCTCCGCAGCTTCCGATTCATGATGAATGCAATCACCCCTTGAATCCCCCACCGACACACACATACCCACGCACACGCTGCTGTCGATCCCCTCATCCCACCTCAGGTCACTCTCGAAGAGCACTGCTTTGTTCCTGCGTCGCTACAGCTCACCTCAGCAGCACTGGATATACACTATTATCATATTATTTATGAGGGCTGGCCTTCGGGGATGCAGCTCAAGCAAGAATACCAATTGAGCTCTCCTGCTGTCCTGCTTCCAGGCCTTCCTCCTGGGTTAGGCACTTACACTTCTCCTCCCCAGGTAGTGTGTTATCTTCAAGCTGGGGTTCAGTGGGTGTTATTTATTTGCCATTTAAGCAGACACTGTGTACACACTTTTACTGCAGGTGCCTTGTTGGTGTCCTGCATTTGTAACTTGGAGAGAGAACAAACAAGCTCGAATCTTGTGTCTGAAACTGTATCTTGCGCATGATGAATCCCTCCTGGTTAGTTTTCCGTTAATATGAGGATTGGTTAATACGCCTGATTTTCACTGTGTCTCCCTGGTGGCAAGGCATGGATATGATGTGTTTTCTGTCATGACTGTGGACAATCCACCAGTCTGTTCACTGGATTATGAAACACAAAGCTTTCCCCAGTGTTTGGACCAGCAGATTACATTGTTAGCGGAAAGTCATTATTTTCAGAAAGCGCACTAATCTGCCGTGGCTGTCCGAAAGCAAGACCTTTACTCAGCCCCCAGCTAGATGATATTGTTTCAGCCTCCACACTTGGATGGATGTAACAGATGTGACTGAAATGACGTCAGCATCTGAATCCCATTTAACAGCAGGAGTCAGGTGGTTCTATTAGACATTAATACCTGCTGGCTTTCCATCTTATACGGCTGATTTTTTTATTCATCAGATGTCAGCTTATATCACTGTTCTTTGAAGTCAAATACTTTAATGCAGTTTTTATTAGACTCTAACTCTGTTTTAAAAATTCTGGCAAAAAATACAAATGCATTCATTCTTAAATTTCTTTGTCTTAGAAAAATAAGAGCTCCAAATGTTAAAGTATTCCCTGCAGGTCTTATTGCACAGAAGTTGCACTCATTGTTGACATGAGTATCTTCACTGTCTTAATTTTGGGCTTTTGACTTGTTTGAATCACTCTTTCAATTTGCATTGGACTGACAATACACAGAAATTTATGGATATGTACAAACAAGAATTTGAAATTACTGTGAATTTTCTCTGATGGACAATTATGACAACTATTCAAACTTAAATCCTTTCACTATTTGGATAAATGTACCATACCAACTTGCAGACAAACTGCAAGATCCTTGATGAATATTCTAGTATTATTCTATACAGTGTGTGGAATGCACTCCTTACATTAACAGCAGAAAAATAAAAAAGACAAAAACAAAACAAAACAAAAACACTTTTAAAAAAACCTCAGTATGAATCACTTACCACCTTGTTTGGTTTAAAAGATTTACCTTGACTTCCCTGCAGAATCTCCTTGTCATGTTGCAGCTCAATTATCTGAACTACATGCCAAAACAAGTCAGAAAATAATTCTCAAATGGATTTTTTAAGACTGTGCACCCATTTCAGTTTTTTAGATCAATTAAAATCATATGTCTGTTTAAAGTTTAAGCAGAAGATATGAGTCATTAAAACTCCAAAATCAACTTTAAAATCATCTCTTAACAGCATATGCAAACTCTTAAACATAATGGTAAAATCTGAAAGAAAGAAAAAAGAATTAACATATGCAGTGTTGTTTTTGTGAAATGTCTCTTAGCATTGCATCTGTTAATGTATAACTACTCTGACTAATTTTCACCAAATTGTTTATGCTTGACATTTATTGCCAGCTGTATCTTTCATGTGATTGCACATGCTCAATGAAGAAAAGGAATCCAGTGTGTTCTTCTGCACAGCAAAGAACTGACCTGAAATATTTACACGGCTGAACGGTCAAACTGAAAGGAAATCTTTGGCTTTTTGGAATTATTCACTGAAGAAAAGAACATTCATTGAGTTCATTGTGTGGACATATGCTGAGTTAAGCTTTTGGACAATAGTTTTCAGAAAGACAGGAAGGCATGTATTATATGCCCTTTGGAGAAATTCGCCCAAATTGGTTTAGTGTCCGCAGTGATGGAAGCTCTGAACACTATAATGATTGTGTAGATATGTACTCCTCAATGAGCCTCTTTCTGTTCCACAGCACCATCACACTAAACACAAACCATAAGCAGGCTGTATGCATGTCACATAGGATGGATAAATGTGTTGCAGGCACTTTGCAAAAATTGCCTCATTCTCCTGTGAGCTTTCTCTGCAACTGTCCTAGACCACAAAATGCAGAAAAGCAAAAGGTTGTGTGGTGGGAGTGGCGTCTTGGGAAGAAGACACTGGCCCCGGTAGCATGTCTTCCCTTCATGCCTCATTCATTCACTTCATCACCCCATTAGGTGAATGTGAAGGTTTGGAGCAGAAGCCTTGTCACCCTGAGACTGAAAGGCAGAAGCTGCACTCTATCATCTCCTCCCCAGGCTCGCCTTGTCCCCTCAGATATCGAGATGGATGCGGAGTGGGATATTCATCACTAAGTGATGCACAACAGAAATTATCTGCAATTCTTGGTATGAAACAGTAGAGTAAAAACTTTTTCATAGCTGCCTATAAGGTAATTGCAAATTATCTTTCCAAACAACAAAGAGAATGTAATGTGCTGTACAGATCATAAAGCCTTTAGCGGATTTTGGGATTCATGAATGAGAGACATCCTGACTCACCCATAATTATCTTTTAATTTTTATCATTTTATTTTTATGGCCTTCATTTGTTCAGTAACATTATACATTGCTTCACTCAATATTTTTGATATTTCAATTTATGCTTACCCAAATGTTATCATCTTAGACAGTTATGTCAGAGGTGAAAAGCAATATCCCAAGCAGATGGTGTATATCTTATTCTGGCTTTGCATAAATCCTGAAGCACTTGTAACATAACATCCTTTGGGATAGAGTGCATCTTAAGCAGTGTTTAAAAAAAACCAGAGGTATCAACTTAGTTAGTATATTGTAAAAGTAACTAATTGCCAGTGAAAGTAACTACTGCATTATTTAAACAAAAAAGTGTTTAAATATGTGAAACTATTTTGGACTCCCTCTTAGAAGAACTTTAAAATATATGTGGAAATGTTTATCACAAAACGTAATCAATAAATTGGCACTTACAAGAAGCAGTTACAAACAGGAAACTGTGTACACCAATGTTGTGGCCTCATTATATTAGTGAAATCAAGCTTAGACAGCTTGGACAGCTGAGTGGGGTGACGAGCTATATAGGAGCTGTATATAAAAGAGTCTTTCAGCTTCCTTTTCCAAAGAAAAATATTTATTTATTAAGACCACTTTGTTAAGGAAAAGTTTGTATTCTAGATTCACAAAAGTGAATTTTCTGTTGTGTGTTTTTTCACTAATAATTCAAAATAACAAATTGAATGCCAGGAGTAGAGAGAGATGTAGCAAAGACAAGGAAAAAAATGCAACAATGACTTAGAGTCAAGATGAGCTGGTTTTGATGTTTCCTGTTAATGTCTTGCAGATGAGACAAGAATGCAGAATAAAATAGCTTAACTCATTTGATGTGGCAGAAGAAAAACAGCTTGAATGACAGCTTACTTCCTCTAGCAATGCTCAAGCTATTCTACAAATGTATTTATTCATTTATTGATTTCTTTTGGCATTTATTTTTTGTTTTGCATATTTTTGACAATTCCGGAAATATCAGAAGGATATTTCAAATACACAGCTAAGACCATCTCAAAAAGAAGCACAACTGAATAGCCAAAGGAGAACAGAGAGAAAGTTTCCTTAGGAAGCCAACAGAGATAGGCAGCAACCCTCACCCAAAATCTCCATCACCATCACCACACACAATAGCCACATTTAGTGGAAAATGGACAGCACACCTTCAGATGCTTTTGGAGTTATCTGGAAAAAAAAAGGCCAATACTTGAGAAGTAATTATTTGTCTATTATCCACAGAAACCTAGGAAGAAGTAGTTGTGCCCAGGAAATACGCAACATTTTCTGATTCTATCCAGCGACAATCAAAGCAAATTATAATAGTAATAAAGGCAGGCAAAACACATGAAGTGACAATATGATAACCCATTTCTTCCTGGAAGAAATTACATAGAGGTTGTGTTAACAAGCAGACTAATCAGATGAAAAAAATGTATTCCGTTTTGCAGTGAATGTTTTGTGCTTTTAATTATGTTTTGAATGATGTTCCAGGTTAGACTGATTGGAGGATTTGCAATCAAACCATTATCTGCCTGAGGTTGTGATGACGCAACATTGTTTTTAGTACATAATTTGCACCTTGCATCACCTAATAAAAAACCCAAACTGGCTTCTATAACTGTAATGAGCTTCATGAGCCCTAATTTGCAGTCCATTAGTCATTGAACTACAAACTCATTTTCCCGTTCATCTTGTCTGGACATAACAACTTAGACAAATTAAAAACAAATAACAGTCTAAATTTCTATTATTCCTTTTATTATTTTTACTTTGGGAGAACATGTCTCTTGCAGAGAAGCTGTGTACGAGAACAGAATAAACTGTTATGATAATAAATTGACTTCAGCATTTTGGTGAAGTCAACAAACCTAATTGTTTAAGATTATAAAGTCAATAGTGCAGAACATGAATAAAAGAAGCTTAATTGCTAATCTCCTCTGAACTTTCAACCTGTGGCTGCTTTTGGTGGCTTTCTTTTTGACGACACACCACTCAAAAGAATAACACGTAATCCATGCAGTATTTTGCTAGTTCCACCACCTCAAAATTTAAAAAAAAGTTTAAATAGTCATAGTTCAAATGTTTTTCAAATAATATTTAAAATAAAGAATTTCATTTTGCATGTAGAATAATCAATGAACTGATTAGCAGTAAGTAATAAACAAATCAGTCTTCAAACCTAATGGTGAAGATAACAAAAAGGTAAACTTCTCTAACTGGCAGAACATTTCAGTAGAACAGCAGGTGTCAACATGTCCAACTTCAGACTTTAATGCATACTTAACTGGAATCTAATGTCTCTGGATGTGATTGTGGATGGTGTTATTGCTTTCTTAAAGAAGCCTAACACAGAAATTAAGGAAATTTGTATATGAACAGTTATTTTACTTGGTTGCTACAGTGTTTTTTGTATTTTTGCAAAGTCTGTTTCTATTTATTTCCCCTAACATGTTGCCACATTCGTGAGGAAATTGCCTCTGTTGTTTAGGCAGAAGAGTTGAGTATGTGGGTTGCACAGTTGAAAAATAATCCAAATCTGGTTTACAGCTCCTTAACAACTTTTGATGAATGCAGTGTGATGGTGTGGGGGCTATCTCCTAAATGGGAAAACAAGGCTTTAAATCACTGAAGATTAATTCAAAGCAGAAATAAACTGAGTTGAGATTCTAAAAAGTCTTGCACCAATATAAGTACTTTTGGCTGATTTGTAGCTAATGTGACAAGACTACTGACCAGCATGTTGTGTGGTGTTGAACATCCAAGTTAACAGTTCTATTATGCACTAATGAGGCTACCATTTAATGTAACATTACTATTATGTCTAGGTCTTTCAGACTTCAATCATCCAAAGAAAGAAATGGTAGCAAATCAAGCAAGTTTTGCAAGGATTGCAGAATTAGTTGTTTAGCTTTGGAATGGCGAAGAGGATGTGGCAACATTTTTATGGATACAACTCACTCTGCAGCTCAATTCATAAATGCTCCAATACATGGCTAAATATTACCAACACCAAATTTTCTAGTGCTGTTAAAATATAAACTTTTATAGTAAAAATGCAATTTTTTTACCAATATGGTGTTGTTGCAATGAGAAAAGAAAGTGAAATGTATAACTAATTAATGATGATTTTAGCAAAGTATTTTTTCACAGTAGCTAATTTCTGCAGGCTTGTTCAATGTTTTGGGGGCAGCATGGTACAAGCTAAGTTATGAAGGTTCAAGTTAAGACTTTTTGTTTCAATTAAGAAAATATATTCACAATAATTATTAGGTTAGTTCATGAAAATGACATGATTTACATATGTTCCTCATCTTAGTTAACTTTTAATTTGCAGTTTTTGTCACTTTGTTAAAAAGCACCACAGAAAACAAGCTGGCGCTTAGAAACATAAAGCAAAAAGTGACTGTTTCTTGTTAAAGTGACGAAATGAGGGGCCCTAACCCTACGTGGTGCTTATTAAAAGTGAGAACCACAGCTACCTCCATACATTTCAGTTTTAAATGAACATTTAAAGCTAAATTATTCTTCTGTTCCAACTTCAGAAAGGTGTCAAAGTAATTTTAAGGTGCTCTTTATATTTCTGAAATAGTTCAAAAAAATCCATTAAACTGAAAGTATTGTGTGATGTGGAAATATGTCCAATTACACATTGAGCAAGTTTAATTAAGAATACATCTGCCCAAAGCAACAAAAATGGCTGGTGTTGCTGGAGAAAAAAGATTTATTGTAATTATATTTAACAGCACAAGCATAGATAAGGACAGTTTTAATTTCAGAATTAATCTTTGTGGTAGAATGGCAAAGAAAAGCTAACCCACTCAGAAACCAAACTGGGTGATCTCTATATTACTACGTAAAAAGTGTAACAGAAAATGTCTGTATTTTACTTATGTTTTTTTTTTTATGCTATTAGACTTTATATGACCGGCTTACATCAGAAGTAATGCAATTAAAAATCATGGTTGAAAAGATTTAAAGATTGCAAAATCATCTTTTTAAATTATGTGTGGAATAGAAAATGCTCACCTCCATGGTGAAAATTGTTCTTCTGAATAATGGGTGCCTCTGAGCTAAGTGATTGTATAATTAGGTTGGCATTTACAAAATATCATAATCATTACCACCTGGTAGGTCTTCATGTCAGTGTAATTTAGCTAATGAGTCAGACTTTAGTCATTTGGTGAATTCATTCAACCCAAATTAAAAAAATAAATAAATCCTTTTCACACCAGTATCCTAAATTGTTCCCTTAACCCATACTTCTAGCAGTAATATTCCAACACCACCTTAATGTCTTAGTGAGCTTTGACAGGTTACATTACTACAGTGCTCCATTTCAGTGACAATCTGCTGTTGGTAAGCAACTATATTTTTCTAAATTAGAAGTAGAAAAAACAATTATTAATTGCTAGTCCTGATGTATGGCTTGATCTGTAGATGTAGTGTGGAAAGTTCACTAATGTGTATGGATATTGTAAGTTCAAGGAGAATCTCATAGACCACTTATTGGGCATCTTACCTCTTAGACCATTTCACCCAGGTTTTTAGGTTTTCCTCTGGCAATAGTGCTTGACCTGCTAATATATAGACCATTTTCTTCACTTAGCTGTTTTCTCTTAGAACTCCCCATTGGTATAATGATTCAAATTAATTCAACATATTAGCTGTTTGTGTATTCTTTTTTCTTTTCACATAAGATATTCGACTCGTTCCTGAATGAAAATCAATGATGAAACATTTGACACTTAACTCTGTTTATTCTTTCTGTCTTTCTTTCTTAGAGAAATAACTATTGACTCAGTGCAAACTCAAATCTCTTTCCTAAACAAAACATTTAAAGAAGGTATTGCTATCATTAGGCCTTTGTACTCTGTTTTTCTTTTGCTCACAAAGTACTCCTGAAACACTGTTTATGTGTCTTTTTCTCTCATTTACGTTCTCTCAACTACCAGCTGCTTAAATGAAGCCTGTTTCGCCTCTGTTGCCACATCTATGCTTATAGGGAATGGCAACAAAGTAAAAAGACCTTGATACAATTAGTTGGACTTTCTTAGATAAATAGGTTTTTACCCACTGACGTGATGTTGATCTGAAAACTATATGCTGAACAGGAAGTGGTGTTGTAAATGCACACTCAAATGAGGGAGTTAAAGATTTAATAATAGCATGCTTGCTGTTATGTAATAGAAATAGGCCAAGCATAAAACCCCTAACAGGGGGGAATCTTATGAGAGCAGTCTGTAGTTTTTATTGTGGCTTCATGTCACATCAACTTCAGAGGTCATTATAATCATGATTTTGTGATGTTATTCGAGGTTTTTTCTTTTTTTTTTTGCATTAGTTCTTCTGACAGGCACTTTACCAAGGCAGTGACATCAATTGCTAGTTTAATTTGTTGACATTTTATATGAATTTATGTGAATTATTAGGTTATTAATTATTAAGTAATAATAACTAATACAAATCTGTATTATACCTAGGACTTAACAGGAAGTAAGTGAATATTATAGTGTTGGATGTATTTGGATTGTTTCAATTTGGACAAATGTAAATAGATTATATTTGGGTGTGAACTGGTTCTGATTCCGAATTATAATCAGAATGCATTTATTGTTATTGTACCCCAGCACAACAAAATTAATTTCAGTTCAGGATTGTTGTCCAAAGTTGTTTTAATATATTTTTTGTGATTTGCAAGTTGGTATGTTTCAACACAGAAGTGTGAAGTAAATTAGGAATTGCATGTTGATAATATGCAACCATTATTATTTTTAAACTAAAACTCATGCACAAAAATTTCCCCCCATGATGGAAAGAATTTCCAGTCATTCATTTTTCATTTTTTATTAAATGCAAATGAGCAAATATGTGATTACCTGCTGCACGAACACACTATGCTCCCAACAACAGGGAGCTTCAAATGATAATAGAGCATCTTAGGTTCATGGCAAAGTGTATTTACTTGGGCTCCTGTTGTATCATTGACAGAATTTTGTTTCAGTTTTTTTTTTTTTTTTTATCTTACTGTCAGAGAGAGAAACAAAAAGTATGTCACAAAGGACTCATAAATCTCAGTTGCAATTCCATAAAAGGTTTGACAATAGATGAGACGACTCATTCCAAAAACCACATTAAGCTGATTTTAGCATAGCTGTAAGATAACAAGCAGAGGCAGATGATTCCTTATATCTGTGATTGCTGTGCAAACAGAAATCACTTTCAAATCTGAAATCTTAGACTCTGTCCTCTCTGGAGGCTGAAAAGTCTCTGGTGCACCCTGACTGCCTTCTGCTTGCTTCTTTCTCTGATAGACAATCAAAAGTTACTTAATTTTAAAATGGTGACACTAACAGTGAGAAATTTTACCATGGTAACCATTAAAACCAGTGTTTTATCTCTAACCCAGATCCACAGAGAGATTCTCTCAGGAGCCTCTGAGGCATATTTGATGGTTAATTTTGTCTTGCCTCGTATAATATTTAGCAGGAGTAGGATTTGTACAAGGCACAGGCACCAAAATCTTTATGTTTTGGTGCCTGCTCATGTCAAGCTCATGTCAGATTGCCATACAATCCTTAACCCTTGTGTTCAATTCAACATCAACATAAGAACTGATGTTAAATTGTTCAAAAAATCAAATATTTTGTTTAGTTGTTATAATTCATTTGAACCGTTGACAAAAACGTTCCAAATTGTTGACTTTTTTCCCTTTCAGTATAATTAATTCAAAAGTAATAACTTCACATTTATATAATTATAATAATAAACCTTTACTGTGTAAAAGAAAACTGCTACAACACTTGGTTTGTGGTAAAAAGTAAACAAGAATGTAATATTATTGATCGTCTTTTTGTATTGTGTAACAAAAATACATGATAAAATATTAATTAAATTGAGTTGAATTGATAAAAATCTGATTGTTTCGTCATGCAAAATAGATTTTCGATTTAAAATTCAATTAATCTGCTTTATTTTTGGTGCTTTTGTTAGGGCGGGTCATTTTTGACCCATAAGACAAGGGGAGTAAACAGAATGTTAGGATTGGACGAGGGTTAAGTTACATATTTTGAAACTGTCCTGGAAACTTGAGATGCCTGCCATGCCAACTTGCAACTCCCAGTCCTCAGCCAATGAGAACAGAGAGGCTGGACATTACTTTTGTTCCAACGATTTGGGTGCTGAAGACAAGATGCCCTAAAAACATTTTCTGTATCTAGGTGCAATACCAGTGGCAGTGGCCTTCTTTCAAGGCTTTTGCCAAGCTGCTCAGGATAGAGAAGACAAAAATATCTCACAGAAAATTTGCAACAGAAATGCCATAGAATAAGCTTTTCTTTGCTGACATAACTGTTAGCAGTGACATTTGTGGTGTGATACGATTGATTTAATCTCGCAAGCAGAAGCAATGTGGTTTCTTCCAGAGCTCTGATGCTATTTTCAGAGTCTCTCATAGTCTATTGTGTATTTGTTAGTATACAGAAGCAAACCATTTGTGTGAGAGGGGGTCTCCGATGTACAATTTAGCTAAGCAACCCATCACGAGCAAAACAACTGAACGTCAAGTCAGCATAAAAAACTCAGACTGATGAATGATTTGTTAAATTGAATTTATACCACAGAAAGGCTCTTTAATAGATTGAATGAAAAACACATCACAGATGTTTAGGGGGAAAAAGTCAGTATAGTTTCCTCTGTGTTTATCAAAGTTCTCTGTATGCAAGCAATTAATCTGCCACCCATAAAAGCACTGATGTTGTTGCCCAGGAATTTTCTGTAATGTCCCTATGTTTGCTTAGGGGTATTTTTATGTGTTTTTAAGAAACATTTGCCAACTTTATGCAATTTGTCACTATATGATTCATGAAAGCAACATCATTTTTATGTCAGGGACAATCAGAAATGGATGACAAAGATAGGAAAGCTTTTTATTTCCTGAAAAAATGACCTTTTCTTTTACACAATAAAAGAAAAGGCCATTTTATTGAGCACATCGCCCTGGTATTGGGTTGGTGCACTTTCACCTTCAGAACTGTCTTAAAGAGTGCTATTAAGTGAAATTAACTTTTTTTTTTTTAGCTTTGCATTATGTTGTAACGTTATTCCTTCATAAAAATACCTGGGGCATATACAGTATATCCATGGGGCACTCGTTCAGGGATGCCTAACAGCTTGTTCCCACTAAGTTCTGCCTATTTCCAAAAGGTTCCTCCTTGGAGATGTAAGCCTCCAGCTGAGCTTCTGAATCACAGGCCACACCTTCCAGACTCTCTGCATATTAAGAGGTGTATCTTATAAAGAGGTACAATTGTCTGTGAATACTTATTCTAAACACAAGATCTTGTGTCTTACTTCAATTATTGCTCAAGACAGCACCGAGAGCTCTGCAGAAAACTTTCTAGGTAGAAATTTTCCAGATATTTATTTAATTTCTACTAATTGTGAGAAAACGCTGTAGATGTAATATCCATGTTGGTATTTCGTGAAAGTGCATGCATAAAGGTTTGTGCCAAGTCTGCTATAGTGAGAATGTCTATCTTGACATTTAATAGTTTGACGTGATGTGCAATAGCAACTCTGTGAAAATAGTAGGTTAACCATCACGTTTCAGAGCTTTGTCATTATTATTAGGTGAATCAAATTCTAGAGCTCTGACCTTCAAAATATTAAAAAAGATCAATCTCATGGAAAAAAAAAAACTAAGAAAGTTTCTTTTAACCAGAAGCAACAATTCCAATCATAACAACCTCGTCTAATCTTCCTCTCCCCCCTCTTTTGGAGTTTGACATTCATTTCAAAAACAATGTCATTAATCTGGCAGAAATCCCTGCAATAAAATCATATTCTTCAGGTATTAGGCCTCATCTACATTCATTGGCCATGTATAAGGGAGCTTATCTGAAGTTCAGTCACACATAAAGAGACATGGACCAATTAGTTAACTTAATTTGAGCTGCTCTCTCGTGATAATATTCCCTACAGCGACAGGATTTCACCTGGCTGACAAACGTCTATGTTTTCTCACAGGTTGCTTCACAAAACTGAGTTCGCTGCAGTGTTGTTTCTCCACGACTGGTGAGCCACATAAAGCAGGGCTGTCCCTCAGGAGACAGAGAGCATTTAATTTCACACTGACACATTCACCTCTATCCTCTCCGTTCCGCTGCGGGTTGCAGGGGTTGTCGACCATAGGGGAAATGAAAGAAAGAATCAAGATTTTTGCCAAAAACAAAACAATGTGAAAACAACAGTTGTGACTGCAACACGAAGCTGATAGATAAAATGCTTCTGTCTCTTAAGATGGAAGAGTTGCTTATATGGTTTCATGTCAGGGTGCCTGTTCTATCATTCAAAAAGATTAACTTCATAATACTTTAAGGAATCATAACACCCTAAAGTAAAAAATAAGCACAAGGGTGACATGTTATAAGTACGATTTGCAAAAGGAATAAAATTAGGATGTATCACCTCAATCTCTTTATAAATAGATGAATGTGGGAACCATTCTCTGTAGCTTTGTTTGTCTTTTTGGTCAAGTGGAGGTCAACCTTCTAATAAAGCACCTATGGGGGGCTAGCAGCAGTCAAATAAATTGGATTTTATATGCTTGTTGTGAATATGAGGCTCATCCAATCTGGAGGCTGCTTTGCACTTTTTAGAGCGTGGATGATACCCTCAGGCTTTTCATCACCAGCAAAGCTTAGGCATATCACTTCTCATTATTTCTTGCTGAATCCTCCAATCTCACCAGTTCGAGATAAAACAACTCAGATGTGACTCCCCGGAGGTTGGATTTTTGAGGTAAACTGGGCATGGTAGAAAAAAGGGCAATATGTGTTGTTTCTCATGGTATTTATTTACATAATTTGTTTTTTGCTCTTTTCTCTCAACATCTGTTAATGAACAGGAACTCTGTTGTAACTATACAATGTGGTAGTATTTTGTTCAGCTATGGATGGTTGTTTTTAGAATCCTATTAAATTACATTTTGGTTCTTATTCTAAGTTATACTGTTTATTGCATGTGTGTAATTAATACAAGAACTATGTGAGGACATTTATGTACAATGACTTTCAAGAGAAAGAAAAGACATATTCTTTGAGGGTAAAAAAAAAATCTGATGGACATGAGTGGGAAGTTATAATAGAAGTCTTTGGATCAAAGAATGTTTAGGTAGTAGAACAATCCAATCAAAGTGGACATAAATCCAATTGAGAATTGCTACTTTGCAAAGAAGATTTGGCACAAATGTCAAGTCTAGATTTGTGGAGTTGGTGAAGTAATACCATGAAAGTTTTGCATCTGTAATTGCACAGAAAATTATTTTAGAAAGTAACTCAGGTGGACTAAATACATATGGACAACACACTTATGTTCTACTGTTTTGCCTTATCAAATTAAATCCCAATAAAATACTTTAAAGTGTGTGGTTGAGACATGACAAAGGGAAAAATAAAGCTTAAATGATCCTAACACTTTAAAAATACAGTGTTGTTGCAGTGTTGTCTTTTGAGAGAACACAAACCAGTTCCTATTTTGATATGATTAGCACAGATAAATGTATTTCTATAGCTCGGTTTTCATGTTCCTAAAATAGAAAATACTCCTAACAATGTATGTAAATCTGTAGTTTAAAGGGCTTATAGGTATGCATGTGGTTCTGCAAGGAGTTAGGTTCTATTTACCTGCTTCATGAGGTCATACAGATTAAATCCTGCTATGAAGATACCCATTTCCCATGACAGCTCCCTGCAGGAGAGCCACACAGCTCTAAAATCAAGATTAAAATAGCCGCAAGTATTCAAGCTTAAAGGTTGAGCGTTTGCACAATGCCTGTTCTCAATTCAATCTCTATCATTATAGCATTGAAGCCTATATGAAAGTAAAAGTAAAGTGATGGTGCTCTCTGAAGATATCAGTGGACACATTTTTCTTTAAATTAAATAGTACATTTGTCAAAATGGCCAAAAATGAAATCTACTTTCAGGTGCCATAAAATATAAAGCCCTATAAGTCACTTGAAGCCACACTAAAACACAGCTTCTTCTAGAAAAGTGAATTTCAGTCAAGTGGGTTTTATATTCCCATGTTAACCCTGAGCTTCACTATGCAAGAACTATCTGTTTTTGTCAGCTTTTGAATGGACATCCTCTCTTTTAGAGGATGGTATTTTATGTCCCTTATTTCAGTACATTGCATTGATTTCACCCAAACTTAGCTAAGTCGCATAATCTGAGAAAAAAAAAAAATCACATTAACCATTCACTCACTTCTACTTGTATTGTTTCTGTTCAGGATAATAATCCTTTTTTAAAAAAATAACACTGACCACTATAGAAAGTTATTTCAATCTTTGACTGAACCTCTCTAGTGACTCCTAGTGATTACCTTTAATTATTTGAGGTGTTTTCTTTAAGCATTAAAAGGTCACATCTATGTGTGTATTAAGCCTAATCTCAAACTAATTAATTTTAATGGGGATATTAATGTTGTTTTCTTCAGCCAACCCAACCTGATTTTGATTTTTACACAAGTCCTTTATCACTGAATTTCTGCACTTTTCTGATTTTTTCAGTCGCCATGCCTTTTAAACTGATACTTAAAAGTTACATTTTCACAACTAATTTAACCGGAAACTGAAAGTTTATTTTTAAACTACCTTGAAAATGCCCCCTTCCTTTAAAAAAGGTCACATAAGTCATGGCGTATTGTTTTATTTTTATCATTTGATATCCACCCCTTCACTTGCACCCCGGAGTCAGAGATGTTTTAAAAATTCATGCAGAACTATCAAGGTAGAAATGAAGGGAATAAACCTGTTCACATAAAAATCTTCGCTCTGAAGGAATCAACTGCTTCAAGGGTTGCAACATGTAATATTAACACTGCCTTGAGGCTCAACATGCCCTAGTCAAAGAAACCTTCACTGCTGCTGACAGCATCAATGAAATCAAGTAAGATGTTTTACTCTTTTTTTGCTCATAGGAAACTGAACACAGAAATAAATTATAATGAAAATTAAAAATTAAAACCAGTTGAGAGAAAACAATCTTCACCCTCACTTTAGACACTTACTATATCTTTCTACTACTAAAAGGGAAGATGCATGCAAAATGTCAAGGCCTACTACTGATTTTGTTTTAGAGTAGGAATAGAATAAAAAATATCCTTTGTTTTCATGTCTCTCACTGGGGGTTTTGCCAAAGTGAAGCTTGCCGCTGGTTGAACAGCAGCAAGATTCTCTCTGCGGATCATATTCATGAAAGAACAGGAACATGATCCTGACAGTGCTTATAGGCTTCTCCAGGTGGGTCAGATGGGGTCAATGAAGACCTCACCAGTGGACGAATATAGTTGAGGAACATCTCAAAGATTTTCATCAAATGTGAGTTAGACGATGATGGCCTGCAGTTGGTGAAGTCCTTTGGATATTAGGACTTTGACATCGATACCACGCAGGAGGTTTTCCACAACTGTGGTACTTTTTCAAGTTTCAGATCCTTGTTGAACATGTATTCCATGATGGCACACAGTTGATGAGCACCTCAGAAACCTAGAGCTGAAGCCATCCAGACCTGCAGCCTTGTGTACCCTGATTTTATGAAGCTCATTCCTAACTTAAGGCGTGGAAAGGGACAGAATCGTGGAAGGGTAGGCGAGCTGTTGAATGGAGTCCTCTGAAATGGTGGGACTGGATGAAGGGTGAGAGGTGTGAAGTTCTGGGAAGAAAAGCAGAAGTTGTTAACGATAGGATGGTTTACAGAAGGGGTGACAGGGCTGAGGGAAGAGTGAATGTCTGATCAAACCTGTAGAAGGACTGGTTTAGATCATTAACCGACTCTAAGTCCCACACAGCCTTGGGGGCTTGGTTTGAGTCTTCAGACTCTTTGAAACCCCACTGATGTTTTTTCTGCTACAGTTGGTCCTCCATCTTCTTTTTGTAAATGTTTTTTTTTTTTTCATCCCTATCTCCTCTCTGTTTCAATTTGCCAATACTTTCTATTTTTTTAAGCAACTGGTATTTTGTCCCAACAGGAGGGTTTTTTTCATTTTGTTTTTTGCTGGACATAATTAATATTATATTTCAGAATGGAGTTAACTAGATTTGGAAAACTACTGTAATTTTATGACTATGAGTTAAAAGCTTAGAGATTTGTTTTCACATAGAAATTGGAGCCAACACGTAATGGTGCTGTCTTCATAAACTTCTGTCTGATTCTGCTGGTGACATTTACTTGCAGGACAGGCTGTTGAAGTGTTGATAAACCTGCCTATAACATGTTCTGTCCGGTAATGGTCAATTGTGTGCACACAAAACATGGATAAAAGAGTTTCTTTTGCTTGATAAACTTTGTTCTTTGCTTTAATTAAACAACCTCTTCACTGATCTCTAGGGGTTGTCTTACTGGAAGAGAGTTTTTGTATCTCTCTTGTTTGTTCACAGGCCTACTGACACAGGCTGAGGCACAGCTAGAGTTACTACCACATCTGCAGTGGACTACAAAAAACTTCAGTCATCCAGTGGCATTATCCTTCCTCTGATGCGTCGGTGATGTGCTTGTTTCTGTAGCTTAATTTATAGGTTGCTTAGTATCTGAAAGTAACTACGGTATATGGTTAGTTCCTCTGGTTTAGGTGAACTGTTTTCCTTAGATGTTTAGGTGGTTATCCATCATATTCTTCCAAAGTGTTTTCCCTTGTTTTGTGGCCAGCAAGGAAGCTAAGCATTGTAATTTTGTTAGAGTTTCTATTTTCAGCCAGACAGGATATTTTTGTAGTTTTAGCCTTGAAGACCCTAAAATATATTGCTTTGCTTAAATTGAAGTCATGTGCGAAACACTGAACTCTGAAAATTAGAGTTTTATACTGAGCTGGGGTTTGTTCAATATTTTAAAGTTGCTGATGGCTGTGTTTATTTTATGAATTTTGTATTACACCCTGTTTCTTTTTGACTCATCAAAACTTGATGAATTGGATTTCACCTGGACTTTGTTAGACAGTTGTTGGGTATTTGATGACAGCATGTAGAACAGGTCACATGATACAAAGACAGACCTACTGCACCCAATCTCAGATTTTCACATTCCATTTTGTTATATTTGAAGAAAATACTTTTGTTGTTGTTGAAAGCACATTCATTAGATAAAAAATTGTGCCTAGGATACATTTTGCCTACAATGATCTCATAATATCTTAATGGCCTGATCACTCAACTGACTTGTGTGTTATGGCTCAAGCGTGTAATGTCTAAAATTATAGTTACCGTTAGCCTCCATAGCCACCTGATGAGGGAATATAAGGCAAAACACACAAACCACTTGTGTGCAGTGTGTGTTTAATGTACCTCCGTTTTCATCATTAACAGACAGTTAATGAGACAGAACAACAGACGGGACTTCAGTCATAGTTTCTTCAGCAGCAGTTATTTATAATGGAACAAAACATGAAGGTCTCACACAATACCAATGTGTTTAACCTCTTAGAAATTCTCAACCCTTATTTTATGTGTAGCACTCTATACTGACCCTGCAGAGCTCCACTCCATGTCACCTTTAGTTTCCCATTACAAGCTGGATTTTTGAAAGCCCCTGTGTGTGCAACATTTCATTCATACATGAACAAAAAGAAGCTCAAAGAGGCTTTAAAACCATGTATACACTGTGTTCCAAATTATTATGCAAGTGATATTTTCTCAGATTTTCTTAAATGGTCAATGCAAATGATGGTCAGTATAATTTTCAAGTCATTAACTATTACAGTATAAATCAAATTTTACTGAACAAAGCGTCCCATGAGGACTGTATTTTTTTTTCAAAATGCATCAAGTGCACCAGCAGCTTCAAATAACCGTTTGCTACTTTGTAAGGGCATTTTAACAACTGCTCTCTTAAACCAATGAATTTGTCTAACAGAAACCTTCCTCATTGTGCCTTTATCTGTACAAACCCATCTTTGTTCTGAATCAGCCACAAATCTCTTCACAGTACCATAACGCTTCAGTTTTCAT
>CAEFZY010052067.1:0-24514 GCA_903066815.1 Brachyrhaphis roseni
TATATATATATATATATACTGTATATATATAAAATCAGAAGTGAGAAATTTAATTCAGAAGTGACCTAATTAAAAGTCAACCTATTTATAATGTCATCTCAGTATAAACACTGATAATCTGTGAAAGACTTAGAGGCTTTATTAGAGAACAATGGTGAAAAATGTGCATCTTATAGACACATCAGGCAGCTCAAGGATGAAGTTGCCGAGAAACTTGAAGCAGGCCAAGACTAAAAGGCAAATCTGCAGTTTGAAACGTCTTAGTGAACCTCGGTCAGTTCATCAAATAAAAAGGAAGTGCCTAACCAGACAACAGTAACCCCTCAGAAGCTGAAGATCTCCAAAGCTCAGAGAATCTGTGACAGGACAACTATTTGTTGTCAGCTATACCCCACAAATCCTGCATATTTTGTTGTAAAACCTTTTAAAACTATCATCTCACTTCCTCTTCAAAATTATACACTTTATGTTAGTCTCTCATAAAATCCCAATAAAACACATTGGAGTTTGTGGTTGTACTGGGTCAAATGTGGAAACATTCAAAGAATGGAGGACACTTTTTCAAGGCAGGCATTTTTCTGTCCCATCCTCTCTAAGAAATGTCCACTTTGTTCTTTAAATAAAATTTTCAAATCCATTATGTCTTACTAAATAAAATCTGAGAGGCCCACAAATTGTATCCTACTGTTGTAAAAGTTTCCAAACAAAGCAGACACTTTATGGGATGAGAGTTTTAGGGATCCAGTGACCCAGTGATTTACAAAAACGCTCCGCGTTCCAAGTTTCCAGTCCGTTTGTTACGCTGGATTCCTCTCTTGTGACTCAAGCCAGTTTGTACCGTGGGTCAGAACCACTGGTAGTCATGTAGAGGGATAACCTCAGAGGAGATCTTTTCCAACTTAAACTGGGACATGACCTCTGACCTGTTTGCTATGCTGTCAAGATCAACACTCTGAACAGCTGTAGCACGGCTCAGTGGTCTTGGCCGCAGCGCCTCTATACTTATAATGAAGAGTCAGTTTTCTGCGTGCTTGTTCAGGGTTTCTGTAACTTTTAAGAGGATTGTGCAGCGAACAGAAATGTTTGTTCGGTCTGTTTAAAATGTAGTTGCATCCCGGTTTGGAGGTCTGTAGTTAGTTAGTGAGGAATGCCTCAGGCCCAAAAGTGAAATAAATCAACAACATAACCGTCCACACAGTCTTTCCTTTTTCCTTCCCCCTCCTCTATTCTAAATGCCTTCCTGTGTCGTCCTCCTTTCTCTGACCTTTATCTTTTTTCTAACTCACCCCCCTTCCCAAGACCTTAACGTCTACTTCCTTTTTACTTCTTAACTTTATCTCACCCTTTTCCCCATACTTTCTTCATGTTTTCCCCTCCCTGCTTTTGTTTCCCTCTTCTCTTAAAAAAATGCTTTGTGGTTTTGTAGACCGCTGGCTGTATTTGCAAAAAGCAAAGAAATCCGATACTGCTGTAAGAAGGAAAAAAATATCTTTTGTGACTAATAGAAAACAGCAATGCAGAAAGTCCAATGAGTTCTTTTGGGCTTTCCAGTTGCTGAGATTAATTTTCCTCTCCTGCACATTTCAAATAAACTATTTATTTGAGATGACATTATTGAACCTGAAATAAGAGAAAACTTGTTGAAGTGGATCTGATGATCATCTTGAAGTCAAAGAGGAATGATTTAGACCCAGTGGCATGATTTATATAATCTAAAACATTGAAATTCTCCATCAAAATTTTTATTATTAGACCCTACTGCTGATTAGTTCTTGGAAAAAGAGATAAGCTGCTTCATCATGGTGTGTAGGTTGTGTTCAGATAAAAAATTTTTTTAGTCTTGAAATACACAAACCTGATCCACAAGTTTGATCACTTACTCAGTTTTCTGTAAGTGATACTTACAGAAAACTATAAGTTTTCTGTAAGTATCCAACTTTTCCTGTTGGAAAAGTTGGATGAACGTCCAACTTTTCCTGTCTTGTTCTGAAAACTGTACAGCTGGTAAAAATCTGCCAGATGTTACTTGTTAATTGTCAGTGTTTTTGTTGTTTGAGAAAAATATATTACTGAACAAATTCTTTTGTAAAGCTTTTTTTGTAGAAACTTTAGATTCTTACCTCAACTCTATTTCTGAAATGCTAATATATCCAAATTCAGCCAAAATGGGGAAACATAATAGCTTTGCAATACTCTCTCTGGCCTTCCTGTTATCTGCCAAATGTCTTTCTCTTTTGCAGCTTGAATATATAGTAGACATGTCTTGCCAATTAAAAAAGGTTTCTATTTATATAGTTAGATTTCTGTCCTTTCACTGATTTCATTGTTTGAAACATTTGTCACTGAAACTGGAAGGTTTTGAGTCTTCTAGCCTCAGAAGCAACTTGTTAGCTCTTTGAAGAGTTTGATGTGGTGTATTCATAGATTTTTGAGTTTTTTATGAGACACATTTCCTGAAAATATGTCCCCAGATATTTTCCTGCTGCTCTACTTTTAGCCAATTCCAAACCCATTTTGTGTTAAACCATAATCCTGCTTTTTTCCCTTTTTTTTTTTTATCTTGAAATTGTTTGACTTAATATTAGCAATTTTCTGCTGCTCCGTCAGTGTCTTAAGGTTTGGATTTTGTTTTTGCCCAACAGCTGCTGACCCACCAGTCTGAGACATTTTAAAACTGCAGGTCAAATGTTTCTCATTTATAGATTCCCAGTCCGACTTCTTGTCTCCAGACATCTCTTTATATTGGCTAAGAACCATCTATGATCTGCAGTACATCTAAAGATCCTGAATACCTTCGTTTGATAAATAGTGAAGACACTATATCAAGTTGTAGCTATAAGGTCCTTCACTGTGATAGTTCAAATAACTTTTAAACGAACAGCTCTGAAAGTGTGTGTTTAACCGACAACTAGACATTCTTGTATAAACATCTCTCCCTTCTGGGGTTGAATGTTTACTAAAATAGACAGCAGTTTATTACCTGTAAGGAAAGTGATTTATTTCTGTTCATTTTCCCACGGTTTTGAATTTGGTGGTCTCTCTTCTGTGTTGCATGCTTGCAGAGTTGTTTAAAATGCTTGGAAAATTAAGGAGTTCAGAGTCATTGAGGACAAGGAACAAAGCTTTGGGAGGTTTTACTGCTTAAATCTGCAAAACTCGTTTAGTCGACTCCCTCTACTCCTTCTGTCACCTTTATTCGTTGTCTCTTTTCTTGGCGTAAGAGGGTTTTCTACTCACCCAAGATTAGTTTGCTTATTTTGTCACTGTAGCAGTATTATTCATAGGGCTGTAGATCAGGGGTTCATTACATCCAATGTTCCATCACCCAACAAAAGTGTGTTTAGCTAAATACAGGAAGATGTCACAGCCTAACTTCAAACCAAATTTAGTTGATACCAGTCACAAGAATGACACAAGCTTATACTGCATTAAAACACTGGCTACAAAAAGTTGTGCTATCAAATAAAACAATGGACAAAGGCTTAATTTTGCTAAGCCTGTCAGTAAGACATCCTACATATAAACTGAGGGAACAGAAATTGTCATGAAAGCATCATGAAGAGATTAAATTGTTTAGCAAAGATTACATTTTTTTCACCTAATCTGCTCAATATGATGGAAAATGTCTCTAAAGGTCCCAGATTTGCTCTCCTCTTTGGCAAGATGCTCATCAATTCTGAATTATTTTAGCTAAAAGTAGACATCCATTCCTTGCTTTTCAAACAGCTGTAAACCATTCACTTTGAGACTAAATCAACAATTTAACTAAGACTTCTGAGAACATTTTAGATTTTAAAAGGTTTTGTGTGTTTTATCCATAAATTTTGAGTTTCAATAAACAAACTCAGAAAACTAACAAAGTATGGGTGTTAATAATGGATTTCTTTTCAGTGTGAAGGTAGACCAACATTTTTGAAAAGTACAGTTTAAACATTTAATGACATCCCTAGGAAAATGCTAGACTGTAAGGACCCACTATATAGAATAAAGCAACCTCTCCCACATATGTTGCTGTGCACTTCCAGACAGGTGGCTGAACAACTGATAAATTACATGTTTCTGGCTGAAAAGGCAGATAGTAAATATTCAAATTTTTATTCAAATTTGTTTCACACACATTCCATACTGGTGTATGCATGGCTAAAAAAATAAAGAAATTGACTGAAGAAAGGAAAAGGACAGAAGCAAAACGGAGGTCTGTGTAGAAGGGCGGTGCACAGGGATGGTGGAGGGCATTGAGATGCAGCAAGTTGCTGACTGACTGCCTGGAACAGGAAGGGGAAGTGGTGAAGGAGGTCAGGAGAGCTGCTTCCATAGGTGGGTCTTTATGACACATGTATTCACACAATGAGTTACAATAAAAGTGAGACTGAAGTTTAGAGTTTCCACTGCTGTGTTATTCTTTGCCGTTTTCTTTTTTTTTTTTTTTTTTGTCATTAATCACTTCAAGGCCAATTTGACGTGTTTCCACCAGGAGTGGTCCATGGCGATTTAAGTGATTTGAGTGAAATGTCTGGATTTTTTTTTTATCCAGACATTGTTTACTGGACTCTATTTCGTGAATGTCCACGTACATGCCTACCCGTCACCCATATGATCAAACAAGAAAGGTTTTAGGCAAGGACGGAGTTTCGATGCACAAAGCCAAGCATGCACTCTGTAGATGTGTCTTTGTGAGACAGGCCAGCTGGGAGTAGATCATATTTCAGCTTCTTTTTCAGTCTCACATTAATAGGACAGATACTGAGAATACTGGAGGCCTTATAAAGGGTTGCAGCACCTAAAAAGCGTAAATATAAACCCAGCAGTTTAAATCCATACTGACAGGTTACATTGCTAAAGGCACATTCATGTTTTGCATTCTCAGGCTTTGGAAAACAAGCTTAACGTTGAATATATTACTTATTAATCCACACGAGGAAATCTAATGATTAAAACAGGCTGTTGCAGTGACTTCCTGCCAAATCTGAAGTACTTTAAAACTTGATAAAATGTTTTCTAATAGGTTAGGTTCTCCTTGAGTAAAGTCAACCTGCTGGGAAGAAGGCTACATCTGTTTAAAATTCACTATGTTTTAACAGGGTTGGTGTGGGAATGGCAAAATCTCTCAGATCATCACTTTTGCTTCTATTGAAAATCTCATTAAATATGAAGAGTCTTAGGTGGAATCACTTTGCAGACATTTAAGATACCTAAAGTGTTAGTGTTCTTCACTTCACTAAGTTATTTCACACCTATTGATGTAATTTAGATTCAACCCCTAAAATAAATAAATTTGCCAAAGAATTAGTGTATTTTCTTATGTTCAGGAAACCATCTTGGGGAGACTCACTGTTTTGTTTTTTTTCCCTGATTTTCATAGAGTAGTCAACTATTGTCCCTGCTCTACCTATCTACACCCTTAAAGGCTAAGAAAGGAAAGATTGGTGCCTGTCTCCAGCCCCTATGAGCGAGACAAGGCACACCCTGGACAGGTCACCAATCCATCAGAGCAAGACTGAAACACGTTAGACAAACAACCTTGCCCTCACCCTCACCTCTAGAGGCAATTTGAAGAGCTCACACACCAGTTGAGCTAACATGTATGTTTTAGACAGGGGAAGCAAGCACAGTCGACTTTTATAAACTGTGAAGTGAATATCTGGAGATTGTTAAAAATGATTACTTACTGACCCACTTTGCACATGCCCTTTCTAACTTTTTGTGCTAGCAACCACAACAACATTGAAGTATTTTTATTGGTTTTCCACATCTGTTTTGCTTTGCTCTGGCTTCATTTCCATTAAACTTCAAATGTGAGCTGAAACTGTTCATAACCGAGTCACAGAAAATAAGAGGTCAAGTTGTTTTTGGGAGAATCTTTACCAATTAGCTAAATTTTAATGTAGGCAATGATAACATTGTCACCATATGCTGGTGGAGCAGGGAAGCATCACCAACGCATGTTGTGGAACCCTGTTGATTTTTTTTTTTCTACAAAAACAGGAAAATATTTAATAAAATATCTAGTGTTGTTTCAGCACTCAAACGAGTTTGTGTGCCTTCTCTTTTGTTAAAAACATACCCCTTCACTACCTGCACTGATGGCAGTTTCTGTCTGGTTGTATTTTTGTATTTTTTCAAAACTGACCTGCTGTTTATGTGAATGGACCAGCTGTTTCTCTATGATGCAATTCCAAACTTAATTAGCCACTTCCGATCATCTGCCAAGCAGCTGGTGCTTTTTTAGATTGGAGATACAACTTAAATGACTAATGTGCTCTAAACATTATATGTGCTTCATATCATATGTTTATTATCGCCTCAAATTCTTGCTGTGAGGACATTTTGTTAAAGATACTCAGCTGTGCAGATCTCCTCTCCACTTCCTTATCTTGCTTCCAGTACCGCTTTTGCACATTCCCTACATTGCTGATGACATTTATCTGACCCCCTTTCCTTCCCATCGAATGCTTAGTTCCTCTGTGCGTTTACATCAACAGTAACCGTATAACCTCTCCCTCTCTCTGTGTCGACGCAGGACCAGAGGTGTTCCCCAGCAACAGCAGCAGTGCCATGTCTGAGGCGGTGGTGCCTGATGCCATGGTACCCCCAGCAGTGGGTAGTCTCTTTGGGGAGAAGGCCAGTGGAGCCATGGTGGACTTCAGCTATGTGGGGATTGATGCCATTCTGGAGCAGATGAGGAGAAAAGCCATGAAGCAGGGCTTCGAGCTCAACATCATGGTTGTAGGTAGGTTGTGATTTTTCCACACTAAAAGACATCTAATCTGTACTCACCTTACATCTTGCAACCTCCTACATAATGTTAAACCCAAAACGTGTGTAATTTTAAAATGTAAATGTCTTTTTTTCTGTTTATATTTCTGTTTCAGCCTCTTCTCTTCACATCCAAATACACATTTTTCATAAAAATCCTCGCGTTTTTGTTTCCTCCTGCACTGACTTGACTTTTGTCTCTTTAATCAGCCTTGACTGAAAGCAGAGGCGTCAAACTGATTTTAACAAGCATCCCTCTCTGTTGGAGGCCCAACACACTGCCTTTGAGTCCTGTGATCACACACCTTTAATTACACACTCCTCAGCTGTAACCAGGCCATCATAAAACTCTCTCCACTTCCAAAAGGCGTCTCCTGAGGATGATGCCGTGACACCTTTTCTGTCTGGCATGTAAAAAAAGAAAGAAAGAAAGAGAAGCAGTCTTGAGTAAAATTAAAGAACTCTTGTTTCCATGCTTTATTTTGCTACTATAAATTGGACATAAAATACAGAATTACTTACAGAATTACAAAAGCAGGAAGTAATTAAAGTAACCCATTCAGAACAGATGCATTTCCATTTTATTTACTATGTTTACTTACCAATTTCTTTATCCATTAAAGAAAATAACATAATCAAAAGAAATACAACTAAGTACTTGTATATTTTTGACCCTTTGAATGTACCTCAGGGGCTTTTAAAAGCTTAATCCTCTTGAAGAATGTGGTCAGAGAAGACCACATTCTTCTAATGTCCTCAAACAATAAGGTAGAAAACTAATACATCACTCTGAAAACACAGTGGTGGCAGGATGATGCTGTGGGGATACTTCAGTACAGATGGAGAAGCTGGTCAAAGCTGATGTGTAGATTGTAAATACAGGTAACTCCTGAAAGAAATCCTGTTATGAAGTAGGGCAGTGACACTAAACATGCATTAAGAAATGCAATGGAGATTTATATGCCAGAATGGCCCAGTCAAAGTCAAGACCTAAATCCCATTAAGACTATGTGTGGAGATTTGAAAACCTCAGGTCAAAGATGCTTTCTGTCTGACTGAGTTTGAGCTGCTCTGCAAAAAAGAATCAGATAAAATCTGTATCTAGATGTATGAAATGGAGTGTAGCGACGTTCCCCAAAAGACTTCTGCTAAAATGAAAATGAAATGTGGTTCTTTTTGAAAACACTGACTCAGACCTTTTGAATTCAAGGTAATGCTATTGCATTACTTTTTTCAACTTCAGTTATGCACTCAAACTTACAAAAATAACTTGATGTTAGTGGTTATGAAGAAGTGCAAGAGGTATGAATATTTTTGTAAGCCTTCAGTTCTCAAAACAGATAAAACATCAGCAGGTGGAAACAGTCTTTCCCTGTGTTCGATGTAATTCCACTTCATAGTTTCAGTGTGAACATTGTTGGCATGAATGCGCCTTCCTCTATAGGTTCCAGCTGTTGGGATTTTTAAACTATTGCTTGAATTATGCCCTGCTGTCTGCCTGCCTAGGTGAGTGTGTTTTAGAAGTAATCTCCATAAATCAGGGCGGTTCTTGTTGACTTAACCTAAATTCAAACTGTGATGGATTACTTCTCAAATGGTCACTTCCCCCTCTTCCTGATTATTCAGCTGCCAGGTTGAGCTAAGTAATTCTGTTCGTGTTTTTTTTCTAGTTAAATGTAGTACCTTTTTGATTCATGCAGCAACATGAGGAAAGTAAATTGCAGTGTTAGTTTTGATAATATAGATGCAGGTAGACACTGTTTCTTTCCACTTGGAGCCATTAGATCTGAAACTTACATGTAATAAGAGTTTTAAATTAGTTATATTTTAATTATGTGCAGATTTATAACAGCATTGTTCTCATTTTACAGGGCAGAGTGGCCTTGGGAAGTCGACTCTGATGAACACCTTGTTCAAATCTAAAGTCAGCAGGAAGTCTGTACTGGGCACCGGCCAGGAGAAGATCCCAAAAACTATTGAAATTAAGTCCATCAGTCATGGTATGGCCTTTCTTGGTTTTCAGTTTACTACATCGTTTCCTGCTGTTTCATGACACATAATCCCCTACAGCTGCTAAATAGGAAGCAAGCCTCTTCAGAATCGTCTTGTGCTGCTGGCACTTATTGGCATTGCTTCTCTTTGTGCAGACATCGAGGAGAAAGGAGTGAGAATGAAGCTCACCGTCATTGACACACCGGGATTTGGAGACCAGATTAACAATGAGAACTGGTACAGCATAATTTCAGTTTTGTCTTACAAAATACTGTTATACTCTATTTTCAATTTTTTTCCCTTAATGGATTCACCCTTTTGCCATCAACGTAGCTGGCAGCCCATCATGAAGTTTATTAACGACCAGTATGAAGCGTACCTGCAGGAGGAAATCAACATCAATAGGAAGAAAAGGATTCCAGACTCCAGAATCCACTGCTGCATATACTTCATCCCCCCAACTGGTCACTGGTAATGTCTTCAAATAAAATTAGTACATGTATTTAATACTACTGTCATTTGTCAAAGAAATCAATAACATTGAATCACTAACTTTTTTTTTAACCCACATTAGAACTGTCTTTTACAGACCTAAAACTTAATATTTTGTGGTGTGATATTATTAGTAACATTATTACAACCATTTTGTGAATGTTTGGCTTGGGGTTTGTGAATATTGTCATTTATCACACAATAACAATGAATTATGTCGTAATCTAAATGAATCAGATTTAGACTGGAAAAAGCACTGAAAAAGTCAATTTACACAAAACACAAACCAGGTTTTTATAAACTTGCAGCTGAACTGTGTGGTCCGCTTTTGTTTACTTCCATCTTAACTTCATCATATTTGATTCTCAGGTGTTTCTAAAACTAAATATGTAAACACAGAGGTATGTTCAAGTTGTTTTTGTTTTCCTGAAGGCAGCATATTAAACAGGTCAGTGAGGTATGCAAGAAATGCTATTATGTTGAAGAATAAATGCAAGTAAAATTGTTTTTTGGATGACAAAGCATTGCTCCTGTACAAATACATTCACTGTTAAACTAGAATAATCACAAAAAACAGCTTTAATATATAAATGTCTGAATGAAAGCAACGAGAGTAGACATGAATAAAAAAGCTCTTTTTGAAAAAGCATGTTTTCCTGCAAGCATCCCCACAGAAAGTATGAACCGTTTTTAATCTGGACTGCCTTTGCGACAAACTGTTGCTGGTTCTGCATGTGTTCATCCAGACCTTTTGTTTATTCTCAGGTGGAAAATGTGAGGCTGTGCTTTGTTACTCTGCAACACACACAGTCCTGTCATTTCAGACCCGACATATCCCAGAGCACCATTCCACTACACTGCAAACACAGGCTGCTCTTGCCAATTTACCAAGTTTCTCCCTGGATTTCTTACAAATGAAAACATCTGGCTCTTATTGAACAGGCTAATCTACTCACTTGGCTCAGTCTGTAGTTCCTGGAGCTCAGGGAACTGGGTTTTACTCACAGAAGGAATTAGCAGGAGGTTTCGCATATTCTCATGTGCCCATCTAGCCATTCTGCACACATTCCCTTTCATTCTCTGAAACTGAAGTCGAGTATCTTGGGGAAACATTTTGTAACTGCTGAGTCCTCCATGGAGACTAAGTTGATAACAGAGTTCTGTTCAAGCGCCGTACCTCAGCTCTGTTATTTTTGTGTCTTGGCCTGTCTTTACTCGGTCAGGGGACGGGTGTGAAATGGTTCCCCCGAGTCGAGCCGGCAGTGTTTCATGTTGATCCAATTCAGATGTCACTTAGTGTGAGCAGCAGCTGCTCAAAGCTCGTCTCAAAAAGACCAACACAGTCAGAGCAGAGGGTTTCTGAGAGCAAGCAATCAGTTTTTACATTTCTGTGTCATTTTTTTTGTGGGCTTTTACTTCAGTGCACACTAGCCGGACAGAATCTAAAAATATGTAGAAGCTTCCACAAACTGTGAGATTCTGGCTGTTTAATGATCTGAAGCATCCAGTAGATCTGATGGACGTGTAATGACTTGATCTGGGAGAATAGTTGGGAAAATCTGCCCTCTGCTGCTCAAATCTAGTGTTGCAATTTTCAGATGATTCGTTGTTCTCTCTCCTAATTTTGCGCTGTCATTTTCTCCCCCCTCAGTCTGCGACCTCTCGATGTGGAGTTCATGAGGCGTCTCAGCAAGGTGGTCAACATCGTCCCGGTCATTGCTAAGGCAGATACTCTCACGCTGGAAGAGAGAGACTTCTTCAAAAAGAAGGTAACCTTTTGGTTTTTTTCAGCTTCAGGAGAAAATTAAAAGTTTAGCCTGAGTTTTTTTTTTTTTTTGGAAGGATCAGGCATGATTATGTTTTGCGTATAAACATCTGTTATTTTTTGTCATGATAATTGATAAATGGGATATAATTTACTACTAATCTGATCTGATTTAAGTCCATGTGTTGCATATCTATGTAGGAATAAATTAAAACTAGCAGGTTGAGGTTTATTTTGTGTGTATGTTTTGCTCTCATCAGATCAGGGAAGAGCTGCGAGCCAATGGGATTGATGTGTACCCTCAGAAGGAATTTGACGAGGACGCAGAGGACAGAATGATTAATGAAAAGATCAGGGTAAGAGCATATGGCTTTTCACCTAAAGCTAATAATATAATAAAGCATTTACAGCCCTTGAACCCTCTCACTTTAGCAGCATTTAAACAAAAATATACTTCACCAGGATTTTGTGTTTCAGACCAGTACAAAGTAACACAAAAATGTAAATTGGAAGGAAAATCATATGTATTTTTCAAGTTTTTGTACAAATATAAAGCTAATTTCAGGACAGCAAGATGCCTTCAGAAGTCACCTAATTAGTTGCCTTGTATGTAATTTGATCTCGGTATCAATTAGCGAACAAATGCAGACCAAAGTAAACAGCAGGGATAAAATAATGGAGGAGTTATGATTATATGCCACGCTTGATGATTGTCACAGATGGTTTCTCTGGAGGAACTGCAGAGATCCACAGCTTTTCTGTTGCTTGTGCACTTCACAAATCTGGTCTTTATGGAAGAGTGGCAAGAAGAAAACCATTATGGAAAGAAAGCTTTAACAAGTTCACTTTTAATTTAGCTGCAAACTGTGTATCGGTCACAAACATGGCCACATCCAGTTTTCGCTTAAACTTTTAAACTATGCCTGCCAAACTGGGAGATGTGGGAGTGTCTGAGGCAGGATGTTTTTGAAGCATGTCAGACAACACACTCGCACGCTGCAGAGTTGTATCTATTTAAAAGTGAGTACTGTAGTGACCGCTGACAGTTGCATAGTTTATACTGTTCTTTAATCATGGTAGATAAGAATTTTATTACTACAATTAATTACAGCTGGTGCTGTTCTGATTACAGTTTCTGAAGAGGGCAGGGATATGCTTGACAGTAATGATTATGATGATGAAGATTGGAAGAGCTTTGATTAACAGGATTTTGACACCGACTGTAAGAAATTGTACGGCTACTGTACTTCTTATTTCAGTGTCTCTCTTGAGTAAAGCCTTCTAGTATCTAATGCAGGCATTCATCGATAGTAAAAGTGGTTTTAGGTCACACTTTATTGTAAATATCGATAAGTGGACTTTTGCAAAATTCAAAACATTTTCTATCATGAAGTTTGGACAGTCACTCTGCTCAGAAAAACAATAAAATGGTATCAATCACGAAATTATTAGGAATAACTATATAATTATTAAGAATTATCCTGAAACAGCAGAAACATAAGAAAGCATCTTAAATACAACTATTAAAACAAGCTGCATTTTAGTTTTCCACTGATTTGTGTTGACCTATTATTGTTATTTAAAACTTATTTGTGATTGCAATGTAGCACAATCTGATAAAGTTCAAGAGGTGTGAATATTTTTGCAAGGCTGTAGGAGTGACTTTGTAATTCACTGTGGCTCTCTGATTGTTGGGGCAGGAGATGATCCCGTTTGCCGTCGTGGGCAGCGATCAGGAGTACCAAGTGAACGGCAGAAGGTTGCTGGGGAGGAAGACCAAGTGGGGCACTATTGAAGGTAAATTTCTCCTAATCGTACAATCTATGATCCATCATCAAAGCAGTACTTTTATAGCTTACATGGAAATAATTTGATTAATTAATAGGAAAAACTGGGGATGCAGTTATTACAATTGATGCTGTAAAAGGATTTCCAGTTTATTGTTGTGCTACTTCAAGTTTTTTATTAGACTTTGACTTTAAAAAGCCACATTTCTTTAAAGGATGTTACTGTTTTTTGCTAAAATCTCAAATAACAACTTTAGTTGTGCAGATAGTGTGTTAATAATGTTTCTTCACGAATCATTCCCTCTGTTTTGATTTTATTGCAGCATTGAGATCAAATTTTAAATTATGTTAGCCACTACAGATCAAACTCTGATTCTTTATCAAATCTCTCATTAAAGAAGCTTCATTTCCTGCAGCATGCTCTGCAGACACACAGCCACATGTCTGCTGTAGTTTCTTTGCAGCGATGCTTATCTCCTCTGATTTACATAGCTGCAGAGATCTGTGCAGCACATCAGAGCAAACTGTAGCTATATTCATGCACTATTTGTGTCTTTAAAAAAAATGCACTAAGATCTGCACCTCCCTCTAGTGGGCTATTCTTATAACCTGACTTAAACACCTTCTGCATTGTGGCATTGTTTTGTGAGATTTCTTCATTTATTTGAAATACTGAAGACATGTTTCCTCTCTCCCATGCAGTTGAGAACATCGCCCACTGTGAGTTTGCCTACTTACGAGACCTTCTCATCAGGTGAGTGGATTTTGGAATCCTCAACCTTTTTATGTCACATTAATTTTAACATGCACATAAAACTAGGGAGCACTTGGCTTTGAGGTGGAATTTTAGGGGAGTGATACTTTGACAAAAACTGTAGCAGTAGTTCAAGCCTAATCTTTTTCTAATCAAAGATGGCTCTCATTCTGATTAGCAGAGTTTTTAGTAAATATGGTGGATCTGTTTTTATTTCTGTTAATGCCTGCTGCTTTAAATAAATGACAGATTTTCTCATTTTAAATTTTTTATTATTTGAAAGAGGTTTGTCACTGTGGTATGAGTGAAACATTTTAAGTTGATAATAAATATGAAAAGTTAGAAGTTCTGATATCTTTTAAGTGAATTTTGGTAAGGGTGTTAATTTGACAATAAGCACATTAACCAGACTGGGATGCTTGAGGCCACAGCTGGCACTAATGTGGTGCAGTTGGATCAGCTCTTAAATTTGCTACTTTCTTGTGGCCATCTTTTAGAAACCAGCCTCAGAAAACCTCTCAATCTTTTAAAGTCGAGAACATTTTAAAAATTCAAGTGTCTTCAGTGACAGACTGGGTAGCTCTTCTTCCATCCTATCCATCTACTCAGATGCAAAATGAAACAAATATTTCATGATTAACTTGTTTTTACAGTAGGTTTACAATAATAATTTCCTCAAATGAGAAAATGTAGCAGATATAGCCAAAAAAGACACACATGTTGTAACACATGACCTGAAATGCACTCTCTCACTTCTACTACTGATTAACAATCAGCAGTGAAAAAGGTAAACATTGACAACAACTACCTAATTAAGCTAAACTCTTCCGTCATAAATTTTGTGAAACTATTGGACATAAAGCTGTGTGAGAGCATCAAACAGCAGGGGACAGAATTCTCTAAATTACCTGAATCAAACGAGCAACTCATTATCAGGCCGCTGCAGAGCTGAATGGCTCCTGAAACTTTATTTCAGGACGGTAGCATTTTATTTAAATTTTTTGTGCATTTTAGAAATCCTGGGGCTCTGCTTAGAAATTCAGTAGATTGTCAACATATCCTAATTTGTTAAAATATAATAGTGTCATATGCCACTTCCCTAACTACATTAATCGAGTTTATGGTGTTTTTTTGTTTGATTTCTTTTTTTATTATTGTGGAGTAAATCTGCCACCAACTTTCTAAGGCAACAAGTCCTACCATACTTCTTCACTAGACTCCCAAAACTGGACACTATAATAAGATGAAAATACAATTTAAAAATATCTAGTTATAACATAAAGCATGACTTTGTCTAAATGTTTTCCAGCAACCAGGTTGAAGTTTTTGCCAAGTCTCTTTTCTTTATTTTTTTTGCCAGTTTAAGTCAATGCCTGCATAACCTACACATCAAAATGAAGGAAAATAGTCATTTTATAAAAGCATAGGGTCTGACAACCGTGTATCTGTAGAAACAGCAAAAATAAGTCTGATTAAATGGCTGTTTTTTTCTCTTATTGTGCTCTCATGTGTCTTTTTGTTCAGGACCCACATGCAGAATATTAAGGACATCACCAGCAGCATCCACTATGAAATGTATCGCGTGAGGCGCCTCAATGAGAACAACACTGCAGTGGCTCATGCCAACGGCGTCCCTGAACATCACCTGACCGCCCACGAGATGTAGGCACCACCTGCCCTCCACTGCAGAGTAACGCACGAGATGCAAGACTCTGATCTTCCCTCCACTCCAAGCCTCCCTCCACCCAGCCCTGGTCTCACATGTGGGGTAAAAACTCTAAATCCTGACAGAGGGACTTTATCGTCTGCAGCTTAAAGGACTCTTTACCAGTTTATTGCCTTATTTTTATTTTTTCAAACTTATCTTTACTGATGACAAAACAGAGAAGAAAGAGTTCTGCCTTCAAGTTGTGCTGCAGCTTTGGTTTTATATCCCTCATGTCTTACAAATTTTACAGTTTATATTTTGGGTGCCAAAATGTTTTTTTGTTTGATTTTTTTGGTCTACCAAGCTGATCAGATTTGTCTGATTTGCTTTAATCAGTTAAACAAGTTTGGCGTTTTTGTTTCCATGGTAGGAATTTGTGCCACATTAGAAGCACAGTGTTTTGTCTCGATGAACACACTACAATAATATGCATAAAAACTGATGAAGATCATGTTTTAATGTTATCAATACATGATCAGAGCATGTTGGAAGAAGATGAGCTAGTTCTTTCCCAAAATGTTTGACATGCCAAAACGGTAAACTCAGCTAAAAGTCACCAAATAACACCCGTTGTGCCTGAAGGTTTTTCTTTTTGCGCATCACAACCTGTGTTTTGTTTCGATTCTTTGTTCATATCCTGTTAAATATAAATGTCAACAATTTTTTAAACATCGTTATTTAGTAGAAATATCGTAAAGAATGATTTAAAATGGAAAAAGTATTTATGCACGTTATAAAATGTGAACATTTTTAAAGACTCGTCTTCCACTTATTCAAAAATATCAACACAAACGTGCTCAGACGTTCGAGCTTTTCCTGCTTTTTTTGGGGATCCTCCTCAGTGCCTTATTTATTGGAGGATGATTTGTGAGCTCGTTGGCTGAAACTGGAAAGAGAAGCAGGTTTTTGGTTCCACCTAAAATTACATTTAGACATCTTTTAGTCCTTGCGTGTCATTTATCTTCCATTGACCAGACCACTTTTTGCTCTGTTGACCACAGTGTACCAAGAATATTTCTCTTCCATGCATATCTAATGTCCTTCTGTCTCTGTTTTGCTCTGTCTTGTATATTCCTCTGTGTTCCGATACATTTTTGTACTTGTGTTATTAACAAAGTTTCCTTTATCTTATTTTAAAGAAATAAAGATTGAAGTTTTAAATATTTATCCTATCACTTCCACTATTTCACATTAAGAATCCTGTTTAAACTGTTTTTTTTTCTCTCATTAATTCACCTCACAGCAAGGGGGGTGCAGGGGACTTTATTGAGATTAAAAGACCAGACTTTAGATCATTTTCTGCTACACTGGATCCCCACAGCATTTAATCGCAGGTGTAATTTACTCACTCGAGCTCTTAAGTTGTCATTAAGCCATTCCTCGATTACCTTGTGGGATCAATATGGCTCTCTACGTGGTCAGTGCATAGCTGATTAGCACTAATTACTTGGGGGCATGAGTTCCTCTATTGGTAAGGTGTGTAGTAAAGGAGTTGTAAGCTCCAAAGTAGACGGCCACACTTTAGGATGTTCAGTCCAAAGACTCTAAATAGTCAGCAAAGTTTTTACTATTTCTCCCTTGGAAAAATAAATACTTTATTAGCTTCAAAACAAACCTTATGACATTTTACCATTCAACCTAAAGTAATTGTTTTAAATGTTTGCGCGATTTTCAAAATGGCGACTTGGATCATCGCTCCTCGAAATGGCACCCGCTCCCGCCCATCCTCCATGGTTTCCATCCGGCACCACACACACCCATGACGCCCTCAACCGTAACTCTTCCGCAAGCTTTAACCCTCCGCCATCTCATAATTTGAAATCTCCTCATTCCTCATGTTTCTTTTCCTGCCTGCTTCTGTCCTCCTGGGGGGAAAAAAAAAAAACTGCAAGAGAAGCAGCTGCAGCTCAGCTCTGCACCAACTGGGGCTCGCCGCCTCTCCTGCGTGCCACCCAGCAGTCGTCTCGTTGGCAGCCACCCAGCGCTTCGCCGCCTGCTTTAATGACATTCATTAATGAGGTGCATGCTTTATGGGTACTAATGAAGTTGGCATCTCCAAGACAGACACAGTTTGTTTAATACAGGCTGATTACGTGTGGAGTCGTTTATGGCTGGATATACAATGCCTTGAAATTTTGCCACATAGCCAAAATTTTATTTTGGTTTTTGGTTTTGTTTTATTTTGGTTTTATATCAAAATAAAACATAGACAAAAAATTGATACATGTTTTTTTGTTGTTTTTTTTTTTCTGAATAAAATCTGGAAATGTTGGCATGTATCGCCTTCATTCTGCTACCATTAAATGAAATCCAGTGCAAACATAGAAGTCACCTTAATTATTGAATGGAATCAACCAGTTCTGTGAAAACCTTAGGGGTTTGTTAGAGAACAATAGAAGAAGACAGCTGCTTTGCTGTTTTCTACTAGAAGACATCTTTTCGAAGACCAAGGAACTCTGCAGACAGGCTGGGGAGAAAGCTGGCAGGGGATGTAAGATAACACATGATGCCAGTCTATTAAGACATGGACTAAACTGACGGGGAACGGTAATCTGACAAGCAGCCAAAAGCTCAGCGCTAAGGTTTCATTTGGATGAATCGCTGAACACAACAACTATTAGCCATACACTCATTACAGTAAATCTGGCCCTTATGGAAGACGTTCTGCTTGTAGTTCATCATTAGCCCTGTAGGGGTCAGAGTAAACATGTGGAAGAAGCTGCTCAGCTCAGATGAGAACTTTTTGCCTCTGTGGCACACAGTGCCTTACTCTGAATAAAGCATCCTTGCAATGACATATGGCAGCATCATCCTGTGGGGAGGATGTTCCTCAGAATCGGCTTTATTCACCAAGTTTGCGCACACAAACTAGGAGGTTGACTTCAGTTCTACTTTACACCTGTAAGGACTGAAGGTCCAAGGTGATACTGTAGAAAAACCTGCAGGAAACATGAGACCAGGGCAGCAAACCTTCAGCACACAGCCTGAGGTAGAACAATTTGTGTGTTGAGATGGCCCAGTCAAAGTCTCAACCTTAAACCAGTTGAGAATATGTGGTAAAGCACAACATCTGATGCTCCTCATCCAGTCTGAGCGACCAGCAGCAATAAGCAAAGCCTTCAGCTCCTAGATATGCAAGAACCAAACACAATAGACCTGCAGCCTTTATCACAGTGTAGGGAGGTTGTAAACAAAGTATTTATGCAGTGAGCAGAATGATTTTTGTTCATGTTAAAAAGAAAATTAAAGGTTTAATTGCCTTTCTTTTCATCAGTATTAGCTTGAGTGCATCATAATGCATTGCACCCCATTGCCACATCTTGTTAATGCGTCTGCCCATCTTATCTGCATAGAGACGATGTGCTACCAATTAACATCTGTTTGTACGATGAGAATGATATAGCATCGCGTCATGTTTTTCCTTTTTTTATTTTTTTTATAATTAGCCGGCCTGATTGGAAAATCACTGGAGTTATCTGTTTCTCTGAGTAGCTCTGTCGGTGTTTTTGCATGTATTTGCATATCTACTGCTCTCCTCTGCTGCACGGACATAAGGTGGTGTTGCCCTCATTTGTCTCATCCCTCCCTAGTCTGCTGCTTCTCCTCTCCTTTGTTGGCACACTCTCTCCTTCTCCAGCCGAACCCCCTGGTCCCGCCTTGCCACCCCTTCCCCCCGTCTCTCTCCGAAGTCGGTTTCCTGTCTTGCTCTTGGCTCTTCGCCAGCCTCTCAGACATGCGTTGGGGAAGGGGCTGAAGACCCGTATGCAAATCAGTCGACTTTATGGAGATCAGCCCCGCTGTTAATTAAAAGTCAGCTGCAGATTCAATTAGCTGTCTGAAAAGGGAGGGTTGAAATGGGATTCTTTGGATAGATGTCGAGTAGATTGGATTGAAAAATTCCCATAAAAGAGCCCCAACGAGGTTGGGAAAGGCGAAGCTCTCCCTGTTGGATGAAGGGTTCAAAGGACTGGACACTTTCAAACATCTGTAATCTGGGAAATCACTAATTGTCATGCAGTACGCTCATATTCATGACAGGGATTCTGCTGCTCACTGCTGGAAAGCAGAATATGTCATCCATTGTGGGGAAAATATTGCCATTAGGCGATCATTTAAAACGAACACGGCTGTCGGTGAACCATGGAATGAAGAAAAAAATACACGTTCTTGGTTTACACCAAATCTCTTTTAACGTTTTGGTTTCAGAATTGAAAAGCTGATTCTACCATAATGACAAATATTCAGTAATGCACAGATATTGAACAACAGCTCTGCAAATCACTCTCTAGGAGACGTGTTGAGCCGGAAGCGTCTCCTAATAGAGGGATGCTGACGGAGGATCAGTGGTGAAAAATCATCTCTTCCTGTCAGAAGGCGACGAGCAAAGGTGATGAACGGCGGTGAGTTTGAGACGTGAGGAGCATGAAAGGAGCCGGGCGGGGGGAAGAGATCTGAAGGAAGAGCAGCTGTGGGAAGTGGGGACTGGTGGGATTTCTTTTTGCGTACAGAGAGGTGTGAAACTTTCAGAAATGATTAAATTCACACTTAAGCCTTGTTTCGCGTAAAGATTCTGCTCAATTATTAAGTTTGTTCTTTAACCAAACTTCAATTTTTTTTCTTATCTACATTCAATTAGATTGGCTCTGTTGCTATCTGGAGTGTATGCACAAGAATATCCCTGGTAGCAAAAGAGCTGTATAAAAATGACCAATTAAATTACAACATCCAGGCTGCTGCTATGACTGAATGACAAAGCAGGATGATAGTTGCAAAAGCTTCCTTATGCAGACTAACTGGCTGCAAATGAAGAATGTCGTGTTGAATATTAGACAGTATAGATGAGTATCTTAAGCAGGAGAATATATATTTTATTTGAAGTGTTAGATTAAAGGCAGTAGAAGTGCTTTCATTATTACAATCAAGGATACAGCTTTTGTCATCCACCAATTTTATATTGAAAATCTCATCGTAACGCTTTAATTTATCTTCAGAACTGTCACACAAGCCAGTATAGATGCAATCATGAATCCTCACATACAGTACGAGTGAAAATAAAATTATTTCCATGTCCTTATCTGTTTCTAAAATGATTTAAATCAGATCTTAAGTGTTATTTATTAAGCAGAGATGGAACCAAATTGGAAATGCCCGTATCTTTCTGTCATGACTCAACAGGAGGGCCTGATGCTCTTCACTAAGGAGATGGCATCATAAGCAAAGAACGTTGTGATGAAATATTGAAGCAGCAGCTCAAGATATGAGGTTATCATCACAGAGAGATGGATTGTGGGTTGAGCTAAAAAGGTGTGTGAGAGCAAGGCAGCTCACGAATCTAAAACAATTACACCAATTCTGTCAGGAGGAGTGGGTCAAAATCTCCGTAAATACTATAATATGGAAGCATCAACAATGTTTTCTCATTACTCCAACTTTTACCAACTAGCAATAATTTACTCAAAGCAAAAAATAAAAATAAATTAGTCTGTTTTAATGTCAGTGAGAAAAAATTGTCTTTTATTTGTAAATATCTGGGGTTTTATATGCAAATGGTCACAATGTTGACCTTTTGAACTGGTTTCAGCTTCTTATATTAGAAGTTAGCTAAGTTAGAAACACAAAAACAGCTGCAAGTGGCATCCATCTTGGAGATCTTTCATTTTTAAACACCTCCCTGACACTAAACATCCGAGGCTTTTCACCTCAGTAAAACCATCTAAAACAAAGAGTGTTGCCATCACAAACTGGTGGCTCATATGTTTTCTAATTGACCAGTCAGTGATTAAGGTTAATATTCCCCAAAATGCAGGACACACAAAATCACTGCTGAAAATTTGAACCTAGTTTATTTTTAATTAGCTCATCTGCCATGAATGTTTGAGAAAAGCACATCATCTGAATGCATGGCTAAATCCACACACAGAGATCAAATTAAGATGGAGAAAATATCCTTAAAGTGCAGATAGGGGTTTGATTTCAGGCTTTTAATATCCAAATTGGAGATATTACGAACAGAAGTGAAAAAGACAATCTTAAGGTAGCAACGTGATTAAGAATGAGGCTAAACATGATGCCATTCAGAGCAGTAAGCAAAAAAAAAAAAAAAAAGATAAATGCCTTAAGAAAATCATCACTTATTTTTTGTGATGCATGCACATTGGTTTCAGTGGCGATGGAAACGATGGATGTGCAGATGCAAAGATACAGTGATGAAAATGCATTAATTACCCCGAAACCATCCCTCAAGTTGCTAATAGAGAGGAAAAAGTAGATCACATTCTAAAAATGTGATCTACACCAGGATAAAGTGATATCACTTGCCAGGATATCACTTTATCCTGGCAAGTGATAAAACCCTTGCCAGGAAAATTGTCTGAAAACAGTGAGTACAGGAGGAAAATGGATAGAGAGGGAAAAACAATCTGTGTAAAACTGTAAAAGGTAACTTCTACCTGGTATCACTATACGTGACCTCTATCCTCATGATAACCTTCAGTCTGAGCTGCCATGGAGATTTAATATCGAGTTTCAGCTTGGCAGTATGTCACTCAAGTTACAGATCTGCCCTCAGAGTCGAATTGGCGTTTTTTTTCTCCCCAGTTGACTGTCGCTCATAACCACCAAGTCAATCGGCGTAAACTACAACCCTTCAGATACCAGCATACCTGGCTCTGGATCTGTAAGCTGGCGTTGTCCTTGAACTAAGCCACTTTCACCTCTCTGACCTGAATCACATCAGAGGTGACTTGATATGAACTGCAAAAGTACACGTCTCTGCTGTCAAGCGCACGTCTGTCCTCCGGGGGGTTTTTTCCCTGTCTTTATTAACTTGTCTCTCCTGAAGGGTTTGATATTGTGCGCGGTTTAATATAGTGTGAAAACTGTCTTCTCTTTGTGCACAAACTCTCCTGAAGCTGTCAGTCAGTCAGAAATGAGCCAATAAAGCTGACTCCTTTAAGCCCGTTGTGTGAAGCAGAGGAAGGATCAGCTCATTATTAGAAGAGAAATGTCTCTGCGTGTGTATTCACCCAGTGCAGCTAAACTAATCTTCATCATCTGTCTCAGCACTGACATGTTCAGGACCTATCTACAGGATGACATGGATTTGATTTCAATTTTTTCTTTCCTGTTGATTTTTTCTTGTCTTTGTTCTGTCTGATGTGAACGAAATGAAGAATTTTTAAAAAATAGATCCCAGACACCAGAAGAGTCATGTTTAAATCGCTCTGCGCTCTGCAGGCGGTGAAGGTAATAATGTGCATCCATTCAGATAATGAGGCAGAAAAAAAATTCAAATGAAAATACTGCAAACATCTTGCAGAAATCCTGTGATCAGAAGGGGAAAAATAGGGTTTTCAAAATTGTTGCACAAACACAGTGTTGTACAATCAATCACTTGTAGAACAATCTACTTCCACTTGCAGTGATAAATATTTCATTGTTCACCTGGGCAACAGACTGGACTGGAGACACATCACTGAGGTTATATATAATAATAGGGATCAGGCAGACGACATGTAGAAGTTCAGATCCTTCAATGTTTGCTGTGAAAAATCTGCAGATCTGTTAGACTGTTTTGTAGAGTTTAATCTCCTCCGCTGTCTCTTGTTCAAGCAGCAAAATCAAAACCAGGGACTTAAAAAGCTGAAAAGGTGATAATAAAACTTGGCTCTAGAGGTGATTGTGTAAATTCATAAAAGGAAACGCGATGGACAAAACGAATGGAAGATATGAGCCACGACATTTAATTTACTTTTGGCATAAATAAAGTATTTTTGAATTGATGTGAATGAGTTGTATTACATGGTTAGGATGTTTAAACCTTTAAGTCAGGTTTTACTTCTGGCTGGATAAACATTTTTAAAGAAAGAATAAAAAAAAAGTTTTGAAACCATTTTCTTTATCAAAAAGAAGTGCATCCATGAACTTTAGTGCTAATCTCCACACTGATGGAACCAGTGAAGCTCAGCTGGCTGCAATATTTGACAGCTATTATGCTTCAACACAAGCACATCCAGAACCAGCACACTGTCTGCACAGCAACACCAGACAGTCTAGATTCACACACTAACGATGTTGTGGAGCACACTCTCGCATTAGATTAGATTTATCTGTTAAGGCTGGAGGCTGCGTGTGAGAGGGAGTGTGCGGGAGTGTGTGGATGTGTACTAATCTGAGAAATTCATTATTAGTAGATTTGTTGTCTTTGTTTTCTCCCCTCGTTTCAGTGTGGCCAGCTGCTCGAAATATCTTCCTTCGTTTAATGGATGTGCTAAAGTCTGGGCTCATGCTCTCCTTATCGGGATTCGGGAAAGACACACCCTTTTTTATTTAATTTATGATACTGTGTTAATGTCATGTCATTGAGACAATGGATGAAAATTAGAATCTTGCTAACGCATTTTCACCGAGTTTTATACAAGTCGTTGCTTAAAGCATTGGTGGATATACTGCAGCTTTTGTCAAAGGTTCTGCAAATAATAATAAACTAGATTTTTGGGGAGAGGGTCTTTAAACCCTGGTTACATCTCTGCTCCTTTCCATATCTCATAGGACAGCTAAAAGACACACCCTTGTTTCTTTATTCTTCTAAAAAAAAAAATAAAGCATTCTCAAACCTGCAAAAGGAAAAGACAACAGAGAAAAGGCAACAAAATAATATGTAATTATTAACACTGAATAAGCCTGCCTCATTGAGGAAATGTGTGGATTTAGAAGTTTGAATCTGTGCAGCTCTCTGGTGCCGGTTCTTTTCACTACAGAGCACCGCCGGAAGGTTTCATTCATCAGGTGGGATTTTTTAGGATTCAAAAGGGACAAAAGGTGAAGCCGCGTTATGCTTTCAAGACCAGCACACCTGATGTAGCGATATTAACAAAGAATCAAAATGGTTTTATGTGTCCTTTATGCATCTGGTGGAAACCTACATCCTGCTCTAACAGCTAAAAGCATGTTTCTTGGTGTAGCTTTTTTTCCCCCCAACACCCACATATAAAATCCTCAATTTCTTTAGTAATGTTAATGGAGTTTAAGAGCTTTTGGTGTTCAGGGAGTATTAATGTATTCAAAAACTCATACAATGCATTTATTTTAGATCTTTCTGTCATGTTCCGTGTTCTATGTGTGGTTATTTTTTATGTTTCTGTGTTTTTCTGTTATTTTCGAGTTTTCTGTGCATTTAGTTCGAGTTATCCGTGTCTATTAGTCTCCCTGTTGTCCCGTCCTCCCTTGATTACTCCCAGGTGTGTCTTGTTTCCCTGATT
>CAEFZY010052068.1:0-10677 GCA_903066815.1 Brachyrhaphis roseni
CATCTCCCTCCATTGTTTACATTTCTGTCGCATAGAAACGTCGGTCAGTCGACAAGACGCGTAGAGGAAATACAATTAAATAACAAAAGAAGGTAGTAATGCATAGTAACGCAAAAATGATTTTGATAAGTAACTTTAATCTGATTACTGGATTTGAAATAGCAACGCGTTAGATTACTCGTTACTGTTACCAGTGTTGTCAGTAACGCGTTACTGACAACACTGGTGACACATTAACCCTGCAGTTGGTTAGTCTGGTGGTTGTTGTTGCTTCTTCTTCTGATGCCCTGTTGCTTGAAGGTAAACCACCTCCACACAAGAAATGGCCCACAACCTCTGAAAAACCAGACCACAAGGTCTTCTAGCTAGCAAGCTAGCAGGCTAACAAGCCTATGTTTTGTCTTGCTCCAGATATTTGTTCAATAGTTCAGGAACAGCTTGGCTTCAATTGACTGACTGAATAAAATGCTAAGTATAGCTTACATTACGGATTTGTACTAGCATGCCTTTGGCTTTTTTTATTTCTTTTTTGGCAAAGTTATGGCAACAAGACTTTGCAAAACCTTTTTGTGCACCTGGAGAATGATCCAAAGCACATCCCTGAGTCCAACCCTGAAAAGATCAAAAAGACTCTGGAAAACATTCAGGTTTTAATGATCTAGTCAACGTCTGTATTTGAATGTGATTAAGGTGTTGTGGCATACCCTTAAATAGGCCACTTATGCTGTAAAACAATTCTGTAAAGAAGAGTGAGCAAAGTGATATGAAATGATATAAAATACTGCAAGTTATTACGCAACTGTTAGATTTAGGAGGCAATTAGCTTTTTTCCTTAGATAAATTAAACTAATATTTATATTAATGTTTGTCTGATATAGAAAATTGTTTTAAAGTCTTAAACATTTTGGTGTGAAAAGAAAGTACCAGCATCACTTCATTATTGTTTCCACAGGGACATTTTCCCTGCAACAGGGTGGAAAAAACATAAAAAACAAAATCACACATCATCAGTGGAAAAAATACTGAAAAATAAAGTCTGACAAAAACAATCAGAGAAATGATAATTATGCCCACTTAAATTTTCCATTACAAGTTTACCTGGAAAATTACAGACTTTCTCCATCTGTATAGAATCTCTTGGATTCTTGTATTTTATTTTTCACAGCACTTTGAGTTTTATAACAGTAATTACCAAATGTTCACTGTCGGAAAAAAGTAAGACATTGACTTGACTTGGCCTTGTTTCCTTGGAGACAAGGGGATTTATACTTTATACAAATGTGAGGTTACTGCACAATACCGTAATCTTTGAATATGTTTATCTTAGGACAAAGCGTGTCATATTCAGGGCATATTTGCTTTAGAAGATAAGAAGGAAAGAAAGAAAGAAGCTTTTATTGTCACGGTGTCCAACAAAAACATCACCTTCTATCTCTAGGTTCAGACAGAAAGTCTTGAGTGCAACATCTTTGCATCAAACAGCTTTGAAAACTCCAGAAAACTCTGTAAACAAACTGCTTTACTAACTCAGTCTAATTATTGCAAGAATATTGCTAAGAGATTAGAATCTGTCACACATGGATTGACTCGCAGCGAGAGAAGAAAGTGAAGGGCAGAGATTTATAGAGTTTCTGTGTTACTGGCTGATCTGAATGTTGCTGATTACACAGGACTTGATTAAGTGAAGTATTTCTGTGAATAATTTTAAATGTTAAACACTCCATTTGACCAATTAGGCTGGTGCAGAGCCTAATATAATAGCCTAATTTAGGCAAACATTTCCTGGGAGTAGATGAGACTGGGGGATGTTAGAGCTGGAGACACGGACAGATAAACATTTTCAAGCTAGTGTAGCCATAGCATCTATAAAAATGCTGTACAAATGAAACTATGACATTTGACTTCCCTTTAGGTTGAATGAAGTGTTTATTTAATAAACTTAATAGTTGAATCGAATAGTGTTACTGTTCCTGAGTGTCCAGCAAACGGGCCTGACCAGAACCTCTAGGAGGTTCTAGCATTTAGTTTATAGTAACAAACATACTTTTGAGAAGCTTGATATTTCCTTTTTGAATGGATATTATGCAATATTCTCCTTTTTTCTGAGAACGTAGATTTTATCTGTAGGTTATAACAATCAAAATTACAAGAATGACTTGAAAAATGTCAAACCACCTGGGGAAGAATTCAGGTCTGGGGTCTTTATGCATGGTTGGACATGTCAATCTGTTTAACAGAACCATGGATTATGATTTTTTTTTTTTTTGCATATGACTGTGATCTGCAGTGAGAGGAAGGTGTAAGTAGAGGAAGGGACAGAGAGGAATAAAGATGTGTCATATTCATCCCTGTTGGTATTGGCACAATTTTCCTCTTTTCAAATAAGATTCCTGCTGGTATTTGTACATCTTTATAAGTGGCTATTCTAATATTGCTTATTTTAAATAGGCTATTGCTTTTTAAGCTCAAATCAATATGCAGATTTTGTACATTTTTTTTAAATGAGCCTTCTCAGATTCATTTCAACTTTATTTTATTTGACTCTTTGAGAAATAACCATAAATCAGGCCAGCTTGCTACAAAAATAATCATCTTTATGTAGGTTTTAAACATTATTTAGTCAGAGATGTTTTGACTGTGTGATTAGGTTTGGCTCTCGCTCTCCCGTGACGACGGGCCGACTGAAGCCCTGTGCAGCTGGTGCATTCAGCGCAGCAGCAGAAACCATGAACACAGCTGCAGCCCGAGCCAGTGCAGCTGCAGCAGAGGGTCCAAGCTCAGCCTTTCACGGGGAACAACGAGCAATGAATGGGTCAAGAACAGTAAAGTGCACAAAATGCAGGGTTTCATCTGGATTGGAACTGGCACAGCCATTTTCTAAATGTCTATTTAAACAGCGCTGGCACACTTATTGAATATGAATGATGTGGTAAACTGAACCCGCTGTAAGGATAAACAATAACAGTTCAGAAAAATTCTTAACCATCTTCAGCTTCTTAAAAATGAAACCCTGGGATTCGCTGCAGTCAGGGACAACGTCTACCCATGAATAATTAAAATCCACCAAAACCTGAGAGCCTCTCTTATAACTGCCTGTCTTATTAGTTCAAACATTAAATATACCTTGATATTCTTTCCTACGCACAGTGTTTATACTTCAGATGCTATTTTTTATGTAAAATCTACATACTGTTCCTTTAATCCTGTAGATCACCTTGTTTTGATATAAGCATTCTTTTTCTGAGAAAACCAAGAAAGGCCGAGGATGTGCAGAATTAGTCCGGTCATCCAGGACCAGCTCCATGTGAAACATGAAACACTTCTCAGAAACTTTGCTAACACAACTACCTATTAGCTCTAGGATTCAAACATTTTTCAGTTTATGCAATACATTTCTGATTCTGTAAAGAAAAAAACTGCTCTCATTGCTATTTTGATATGGATTATTTAACCTGTTCAGTCATAGCATGTGACTGAATTATGCAGTTTGAACTTTACTCAGACATTATTATGTTGAACACTGCTTGTGCTGCATTTATTTGCAAAGCCAAACTTTTGTCCTCTCTGTGTCAAACATCTATTCTCTGATCTCTTCAGCTTTGTTAGCGTTGCTAGCGTGATCTATTCCTAGAAGTGTCTGTGTGGCAGGCGGAGTGCAGGGTGAACATGCTGCCTCTCTGTCACAGGGCGAACACAGATGGACAGACACTGAGTGTGCTCTCACCCTCACACACGTCTGAAGCGGCCATTAAGCACCGCATCACCATGCTGCTCTACACATTAACAATTCATTTGCAGTGACGCCCAGCGGTAGCGCTGTGCCATGTTGAGATACAAATTAATCTCTACTGTAATCAATAATGCTGAAAATACATATGGAAGTGTGCAAAAGTAAAGAAGAAACTTGTTATGAAAGGCCTGAAGAATTTCTTGAACTTTCCTTTGGTTGTGTGTTGGAGTTTCTCACAGGGGAGCCAGCTGCTTCAAACACTGGATATGTTCTATTATTATGAAGGTATTAGTTTTGCTCATTCCTCAGTATTTCTACTCATGTTTATCATCAGAATCTCAACACTGCAAAAACACAAAATCTTACCAAGTCTACTTTCTAGATGTATCTTAATACACTTGAAATAAGATAAAGCTAAGAAACTTTTCAGCAAGACACAAGAGCTTGATTTAAGTCAATAATTTCTTTATAGTGAAAAAAGTACTCATTTATAACAGGACATTTTTCTCATAAGTGAAATAATCTGCCAGTCCACACAATAACGTTTTTTTAATCGATATTAAGGGGTTATTTACTTAAAACAAGCTCCTATTTTTTTTACTGAAAATTTACCTATAAGTTAGTTTTGTTGTATTTCCAGTGTACCAAGATGTTTGCAATAGAAACTATCCAAAAATACTTGGCAAGATTTTGTGTTTTTGCAGTGAAACTTGCCAATGACTTTTCATACATTTAATAAGTGTGCTCTATATTTGGTGGAACGGCGTGAAGCCTTCTGGTTGTCGCCTATGCCGTCACCCGTCGAGGTCCAAACTATTCATTTGCGACAGCGGGGAGCTTGTGACGCCAATTATGTTCTGCTCTTTCAAACCCAGATCAGCCATGTTTAAAGGTTGTAATTAACCTGAAAGGAAAGTCTGAAAGTACAGAAGAATCCATCTTAAAGGGACTGAAAATGGTTGGTTTCCACCTTTATTTGTGAACTAGCAGTTAAGCCTGTCGCAACAAGAACCAATTAATCAATTGTTTGACTGATAAATTAAGATGAGTTTGATGATTTCCTTTTTGATTATTGATATTGTTTGAAGGGCAATTTTCTTCACAAATATTTCATAATTCATTTTATTTATGGTTCTGGTGGTGTGTGTTTTTTATCCACGTTTCATTTATTGGTTTTTGGTTGTGTTTTATTATAGATATTTAATGTATCTTTCAGTTCCAGTATTGTGTTCTTTACAAAACCACAGTTTGTTAGCCTTTGAGAGGGGGAACTTGCATTATTATGCCATTATCAAGATGTTATTTGAAAATGGTATCAAAAATAACAATATTATCATTTATCGTAATAACTTTTTGGGACATTTTATCATTCAGCAATTTTTTTTATTGTGACAGGCTACTGATGCATTCCCTTATGAAATTGCAAATTTAAAAAACAACAACAACAACAAAAAGAACTCTACCAGAAGAGTAACCTACCAAATGTCTTCCAAAATTTCTACAGTAATGGAACATTGGCATTCTCTGATGTTGAAAAGCACTACATTTACAAAAATGTAATCACTTTCAACCAATAAAAGCAATAGGTTGTGATATTAAAATGAGGATCTTCTCTAACATTTTAAAGTCAGAAATCTGAATGAAAAAAAAATGTCAGAACATTTGTAGGAATATAGTCAGTCTGGAATGATTAAAACCAGGGTTATTATAGTTAACTAAAATAAATAGAATGACAAAATCTGAAATTGAGAGAGCATTTTTGCAGTGAGTAATGGGGGGGGGGGGGAGCTACAACTAACTGGATGTTTGTGTGTTTATAAAACTAGCTAAAACATACTGAAATTAGAGATATAATTGCTTTGTTTGTCTTTATGAATCTAACCTTTCAAACTGATCTAAGATTAATTTAAAAAAATCCCCCCCCACCCCCACACACACACAAGCAGTTTTCATCAACTGTCACCAAATTATGGTAGGCTACTACATAATTTACAAAAGTGCCTCAGCAAAAATTGAGTGAAAACACCAGAGTCAGTTGGTTGTTCAACAATAAATGAATACATTTTATGAAAATGGTATATTCTGGTGAGTATTGATTACCCAATCAATGTAAACATAATCACAATAGAATGGAATTATGCACCAAAAAAGTAACCAAAGTATAAAAGAACTAAAACTACTACTACAAAAATTAAAAATTAAACTAAAACCAAACCATATTTAGTCATTTATAAGAAGAAAACCCACTCAAAAAATGAGTTAAACTAATTAAAATTAGCTGAATGAGACAAACAAGAAGTCACAACAAATAAAAGTAAACCACAATAAAAAATCCCACTGTTATAAGAACCTGCAACTAAGATATAGTTGAATTCAGACTTTTAATTCCACTTTAATCTGGTGTTATTGTGAAAACTCTGTTCTCCTTTGAGTGTCAGCTCCCCAACAAATCAGCTGTGTTTTTCAGAACACCTCACAGTTTCACGACATGCAAAGAACGCTCTGAGATTCCCTCTCTGCCTTAAAGGCACCTTTACTTCATCGTCGCCCTGCTTTACGGTCTATCTGCTTTTTGACAAGTCCGTTCACTCATGAGTCATACGAGCCATGCCTCGCATGTAACATCACTCAATGCGAGTATCAATCGGGACTGACGGATGAACAGAACCGGCCGCTCGACAGGCGGCGGACACTTTGAAACAGGCGGTAGCATGAAAACAGATTCACCGTGGCAGTGACATCAAGCACAGGCGAACAACGCTCAGCGATGGCTTCTGCCGCAGTTTGAGGTAGACTTGTGGACAGGAAAATGAGGTAGCCATGTTGTGGGGAGAGCAGACAGATACTGTAACCTGTTGAATGTCTCAGCAGGGAGGTGATGAAGCACCTGGATTATCTTCTGCATTTTAGCTTTTTTCATTCTTTTAGTTTTTTTGGGGGAGTTCTACTGTCAGTAATTAAGGGGGCAGTATTATGTAAAATGTAGTTTTTTGAGCTTTACATCATATTATAATGTTATTCCCTCACCAAAAACATACCTGGAGTGTTACCTTGATTCTTTAAAGAATGTTTGAGACATCCTTTAATCTCCATGGCAACTATTCAGCTGTGCCTGGATGGACGTAGCTCCGCCTTTGAGGACGCAGCTCCTCATCTGAGCTGCAGTTTGAGCTTCTGCCTTGGAGAGCAGCCCTCCCCCTGCGACTGCTCCATCCAGCTCCTCGAGACTAGCCAGCAGCAATTAGCAAACACCTGGTGGAACTGTTCATCTGCTGAGCTCAATATAGGAGCTACTTCTCAGTGCAACTCTGGTAAAAATGTTGATAAAGAGTTAACAGAAGGGCCATGTTGTGGTGATTTTCTGAAGGAGGAGTTTCATAAAGAGCAAGGTTTTAAGGCAACAGAAGCCCAATTTTGAGACGTTAAATTACAAAGTAAAATTTCTTTTTAGTCGCACTTGATATTTATAGCATTTTTTAACAACTGAAGTTAACATAGTGTTATAAAATGGCACTATGTTCCTGATAAACACATAATACTGGCCCTTTAAAACATTTTTACATCGCTTATAAAGTCCTTGAAGTTTTTTACCTTTGGAGGGCCTGGTTGCTGACTTTTGAACCAATGAAGCACTTACTGGATGGATATTACATCCCCTTCCAAGTTGCTCTGTCTTGGCAGGAACTAGCTGCGTTGCCTCTAAAGCTCCTGATGAGCCGGAGGCGTCCTCCCACTCCCTTCTCTCCATACTTTCATTTTTCCTTTTGAAACTCATTTTAGCTTTTGATACAATCTCCGAGGTCTCCCCGGTCAGGACCGCCGGGATTACCCGACCCACCCATGTAAACCAACATATTCGTCTCAACCTGCCGCTCGTGGAGGCCCTTTCCACCGATTTGTTGCAGACTGCGCCCACACACCATCCCTTTGTTCCTAGTGTTTCTGTCCTTTTAAGCTGCGTTAACGTTGGTCAGAATTAATAGCAGTTATGAAACAAAGTGGCGTGCCACTGTATCACTTCCCCAAAGCCACTGCATGTTTGGGAACAGCTCATGTCTGCCGCTGGTGCCTCTATGATTCACCATGCAATTTATGTCATGAAATGCCATCAAGACGAATGCTGTCTGAAGACATTTTTTTAATAACTGCATGATGAGCAGTGAGTGGTGTTTGGTACCGACTGCATTTTTCTTCCTGTTGCTAATATGCGGCAGGAAAAAAAAAAAGTCTGGGGCCATTTCTTTGATGAATACATTATATTGCATTGAAATATTGATGAAATTATGTACTCATGTTAAATAAGACAAGTCTGGGGTTTTGTCTTGTTGATGTCATTGTTTTAAAGAGGAATGACTTTTCTTTTTCTTATACAGACTTGGATTTAAATCTAAATCTGCATGAGAAAGTGATGATTATTAGTAGTATTATTACAGAGCATGATCTAGAAGGGAAAGTCTTGATAAGTATGAAAAAAATGTAAAGATACAGCTATACACATACAATGGTGTGAAAACTTTCATACCTTTTTGCACATTTATCTCATTGAAGTGTTTCAGAGAATCAAACTAATTAAAATATTAGTGAAATACGATGTAAGTAAACACAAAATGCAGTTATTAAATGAAGGCGACTGCTTCTATGAAGAAAATAAGTCCAAGCCTATGTGGCCTTGTGTGAAAAATTAGCTGCATTTTCATTACAAATGTGCACAGAACTATGTCTATTTTCTATTCATATCACATGAATGAGTGTTCACGCAATGTCATTAAAAAAGAAACATGCAGCGCCATCGTGCTCCAACTACTTCCTGTCGACTTCTTCTTTGTGGTTTGTGCCAGTGGCATTTCGGTATTTCACGTTCTCAGCTCAAAGACGCCAATTGGCGGCGTTTCTTTCCATCAACCCTTCCGTGTGAAATCCACATCCGCTCCACTGCTTAAGATCTCCAGAATACCACAAATCACCTTCCAACAGTGAAAAGCTTTTAACGTCAGGCTGCACTGCTCTCTGGGAGAGGGACAGTTCAACGTGATACATCGCCTGTTGCACCAATTTAGTGACTGCATCTGTGGGTGGGGGCTTGGTAATGCTAATGGTTTCAAATAAAATCTGATTAATGCAAAAGGCTGTCAAATACATTAAGGTATTTTGTTGGAGCTAACAATGTGTCACCAACTTCAGAAGCAACTTTGTAAGTTCTGTCTATACATTTGAAAATAAAACCTACAGAACTCGTTAAATGCTCCCAATGTTTTTTGCTTTCTGTTTTTTTCCAACGCTCCCTTCTTCTTTGAAAGAGAACAAGAACTCACTGAATACTTTCAGAATATGCTGACCCAGCATAATCTCAAGTAGTATATCATAACTTGAACTCATTGAGTAACAAGCAGCACCCACCCTGCCTCCCCAGGTGCAATGACAAGCTGAGTGGTAATTGCAGAGAAAAAGACTTAAAACAAATCCAAAGCCTTTGCTGGATGTCTTGTTGCACTTCAGCATCATCTGGAATATTCCACATTTAGCTCTGCTTTAATCCGCCACAGGGGAGGATTGGAAACTAGAAAAAAAACAAAACCAAACAAAAAAAAAACATGTCTAAGCACATTTTAGAAACACAAGTTTAAAATATGAATAATAATAAGACAAATGTCCAGACGGGAATTAAGAGACATAATGGATTACATAAAGTATAAAACCTTAATCCGTGTCATTTATTGTAATCCCCATGAGCGGGTTGTACTTACAAAACAGAATCTGCTGCAGCCCTGAACGCAACAGAACCATTCTGAGTTTTTTTTTCCTCTAGTTTGCACTTTGGATTAAGGCTGCAGCTAAACTGTATTCAGGCCTTGATACTCCTGAAGGTCCAACTTTTCCCCATTTTTTTCCACATTTGAACCAAAACCTTCAATTTCTTTTGTTATTTGGGTTTAATTTTATAAACCAACACTGCCTTGTAGTAGAATTGCTGAGGAAAAGGACGTGTGGTTTAAAAACATCTTTTTACTAATAAAAATCTGAAAAGTGCGGTGTGTGTTTGTGTTCAGCTCTCCACCAGGCTGCACCTGCTGGGAGGAAGACCTTTGCCTCAATCTCAATCTTCTGTTTCCTTCCGTGGATTTTCATCCCTTCCTGCTTCTGTTTAGTTTCACAGTCACTGTTGACTGGTGGCGGCACATCATGATGCTGCCACCACCATGCAGATGGTGGCAGCAGGTAGGCCAAATAGATACATAGAACTGAGAGCTTTTTTCTAGCAATGGCTTCCTTCTAATGCTAATGGGTTAGACGTCTGACAGAACAACTGATTGGCACTAAACTCTCTGCGGCTCCTCCAGAGTTAACTTATCAGGTGATATATTATGACTTTATTAAGCAGATGTTGACTATATCACCAGATGCAATTTTCCACCACAATCCCCTCTCCTGATAAGAGAATATGCAACATTTTTATATTAATCCCATCAAATTTTATTTCACCTCCACAGTTTAGGGTTTTGGCAGCAGAGTCCTCCACAGCAGGTTCTGCTGAACGGTTCCTTTGGTCGTTTTCGTGTCAGAAACTTTTCCATTTGTAGCTTGAGGAGCAACTTGATCAATTTATCTGGCAGCCAATCAGAAATACCAGCATAGCAAATAACATTTTCCTGAATTTCCCATCTGTGGGGTAATAAACACTTTTTCTACCTTCTCTCTCCATCTTCAATAACTTATTTTTTTAATATAATTTTATAATAATGACTGAAAAACAAATTACATTTGTATAGAAATTATAAAGTAAGATGTAAAAATGTATTGGAGGTTGTTTTTTTTTATTAGGCCCGAGCAGCTAAGCGCTGCGAAGGCCTATTGTTTTCATACTGTTTCTTCTTATTAGGCCCGAGCAGCTAAGCGCTGCGAAGGCCTATTGTATCTGTACTGTTTATTATTATTAGGCCCGAGCAGCT